>OY978012.1:0-171000 GCA_963854515.1 Pandemis heparana | reverse complement strand
GAAATCATTGATGTTACAAAAGTAGTGTCTTATATACACATTAAAGTTTAGTTTTATCTAATATGAAATCATTGATGTTACACAAGTAGTTCCTTATGTACACATAAAGAAAACAATAATACCTAATAGAATGCCTTTATAATAGCAACGCTACTCTTCTGTTATCATTACAATACCATGAAATACTCACTACAGTTTAACATGTTCACAGTCCAGACATAGACGTTCGTTTTAATATGCTGGTCCAGTACAGCCAACCGTACCACACGTGCGAGTCGACACATTTGGGAACATTATCGTATGACACGGACTGTGAACTCGCTAATAACATCTCATGAACAAAATCATAATAACTTAGGATTTGTAAATTGGAGCAAGCAAACACAGCCGTTGCAGTTGAATGAATGAAGTTATCAGTCACGGAAATTAACTGAAATGAATGAATGCTAAATGTATACTGTAGTAGGATATAGTTTGATTGAAACGAAGATTTCTAATTAAAAAGTTTATTTTGTTTTACGTTACGTACAGTTTAACACTTGCACTTACAAGCTAGTACAACATCGGACTATTCCCAGATGTTCACATTATTTTTCTAGCCGAGAAAATTCTTACTAAGCAAACTCACGAGCAAACACAACGGGTCACTCTTCATACAACTTTGTATGGAAAGCGACACGTTATTTTTGCTCGTGAGTATAGTTTACATCCACCGCAAAGGACTGTGAACAACTGGGAATAGCCCAAAATATGCCATTACAAAATCTTCTGCTCGTTTCCCAATTCGGCATGAGCATGACACTTGGTCAATCGAAATTTTCTTTGAATTAATCATTATATTAATTATAAATGGTCTCATACTTGAAATTATATTTTTTGATACAGAAACACATTTATTTTTAATTAGTTACTCCCTCCATGTTTTCTCCTTAAGAGGGTGCATCCCTATTGAGCTGGCAACGTCGCATTTTTGGTGATTTTTTGCGATTATTTCACAGAAATTGAATGAAAGATTGAAATATTGTGTCCAAATCGTGATTGACTTTTATTTTCGTATTAAAGGGATAAAATACTATATCTCGTTTAATAAGAAAATAAAAGTCCATCACGATCAAACGAGTTTTTGACATGACAATATCGAGCCCTTACCGACGCTGCCCCTAAGCTGAATCCAGAATTAGATTCCGACTCAGATGATGGCAGCACTGTTTTTGACAAAGCAACCAAGAAGTTCCACCTCACTCCGTCCGAGATAGAGATGTACTCCGAAATGTATTTCAATGAACATGGGAAGGAAATTAATGTTTTGAACATGCTTATTAACAAGACCCGGGTTCTGATCATGTGTGAGCGGTACAAGGATCGCAGGTCCGTGGGTCGGGGTTATTCCCGCCGCCGAGCAAGATTGCAGGACGATGGAAGGTTTGATGATGTAGAGGAAAGTTTTTAGAAGCGCAGGCGTTTAGTTTTTTACATATCACATCCATATCAACCGCTTTGAAACTTTTATTCAATTTCTGTGAAATAATCGCAAAAAATCAACAAAAATGAGACGTTGCCAGCGCTCAGTAGGGATGCACCCTCTTAAATTTAGCTTACGACAAAGACAGTTATACAATAGTTAATCAAGCATTAAAATTTGCAAGCAGCAAATCATTGTTTCCAATAAACCACGTTTGTTTTTAGCCGCAGAGATATGAAAAAAATATCGAATTCGAGCCTCTGCTGATTTAAATCCTTCCAAATTTTTGGCTTGAATAAAAAACAAAAAGATACTTCAAAAATATGAACATAATATATATGTAATATACATTTCGAAATTAAGGGTTAAAAAAGAATGATTATTTATCAACATAACGAGTTTAAATTACCACAGTAATCTATTTTAAAACAGATTAGTACGCTACCTCACCTCCTTTGCCTCCGTTACCTACCTATTTTTGCAGTACCCATGTCTCAGGGCCCGACTTTATACTGATACGCCCTGATTAAAAGCAAACGCTGTGAACGCGCGGCCATACGGAGCGGATGTCCTCTCAATTGAAAAAAGTATGAGCAGCGCGATGGATTTCCATACAAGGCCTAAGATGTAGCGGACACCCGCTTCGTATGCCCGCGCGTCTATAACATTGCCCCTAAATTTGCTCCCCACCGAATGTGGGTTCAAAAAATGCCGACTTTTGGCAGTATGGATCTAGTTAGCCCTTTAAAAGAGACTAATATTCCCATACTCCATGGTCAAGAATAAAGGTGCAGTTCCGAGCCAAGCGACACTGACGCCACTAACGCCGCGTTAGCGTCGCCGCGACAGAGCGATAGTACAATGTACTATATGACGGCCTGTATGAACACGGCGATGCTTGACGCCCGGCGTCACATTGTACTATCGCTCTGTAGGGGCGACACTAACGCGGCGTTAGTGGCGTCAGTGTCGCTTGGCTCGGAACTGCACCTTTAATAAGGCGACTACACCCTATTGTGGAAAAGACGGCGGACCGACCGGAACTCTTTTTGAAAAAAAAAAACGAAATTGTACAATTAGTGATGTGCTGTGGGACTATTCCCGTTGATTAGTACGCTACCTCACCTCCTTTGCCTCCGTTACCTACCTATTTCCTATTTTTGCAGTACCCATGTCTCAGGGCCCGACTTTATACTGATACGCCCTGATTAAAAGCAAACGCTATGAACGCGCGGCCACACGGAGCGGATGTCCCCTCAATTGAAAAAAGTATGAGCAGCGCGATGGATTTCCATACAAGGCCTAAGATGTAGCGGACACCCGCTTCGTATGCCCGCGCGTCTATAACATTGCGCCTAAATTTGCTCCCCACCGAATGTGGGTTCAAAAAATGCCGACTTTTGGCAGTACGGATCTAGTTAGCCCTTTAAAAGAGACTAATATTCCCATACTCCATGGTCAAGAATAAAGGTGCAGTTCCGAGCCAAGCGACACTGACGCCACTAACGCCGCGTTAGCGTCGCCGCGACAGAGCGATAGTACAATGTACTATATGACGGCCTGTATGAACACGGCGATGCTTGACGCCCGGCGTCACATTGTACTATCGCTCTGTAGGGGCGACACTAACGCGGCGTTAGTGGCGTCAGTGTCGCTTGGCTCGGAACTGCACCTTTAATAAGGCGACTACACCCTATTGTGGAAAAGACGGCGGACCGACCGGAACTCTTTTTGAAAAAAAAAAACGAAATTGTACAATTAGTGATGTGCTGTGGGACTATTCCCGTTGATTAGTACGCTACCTCACCTCCTTTGCCTCCGTTACCTACCTATTTCCTATTTTTGCAGTACCCATGTCTCAGGGCCCGACTTTATACTGATACGCCCTGATTAAAAGCAAACGCTATGAACGCGCGGCCACACGGAGCGGATGTCCCCTCAATTGAAAAAAGTATGAGCAGCGCGATGGATTTCCATACAAGGCCTAAGATGTAGCGGACACCCGCTTCGTATGCCCGCGCGTCTATAACATTGCGCCTAAATTTGCTCCCCACCGAATGTGGGTTCAAAAAATGCCGACTTTTGGCAGTACGGATCTAGTTAGCCCTTTAAAAGAGACTAATATTCCCATACTCCATGGTCAAGAATAAAGGTGCAGTTCCGAGCCAAGCGACACTGACGCCACTAACGCCGCGTTAGCGTCGCCGCGACAGAGCGATAGTACAATGTACTATATGACGGCCTGTATGAACACGGCGATGCTTGACGCCCGGCGTCACATTGTACTATCGCTCTGTAGGGGCGACACTAACGCGGCGTTAGTGGCGTCAGTGTCGCTTGGCTCGGAACTGCACCTTTAATAAGGCGACTACACCCTATTGTGGAAAAGACGGCGGACCGACCGGAACTCTTTTTGAAAAAAAAAAACGAAATTGTACAATTAGTGATGTGCTGTGGGACTATTCCCGTTGATTAGTACGCTACCTCACCTCCTTTGCCTCCGTTACCTACCTATTTCCTATTTTTGCAGTACCCATGTCTCAGGGCCCGACTTTATACTGATACGCCCTGATTAAAAGCAAACGCTATGAACGCGCGGCCACACGGAGCGGATGTCCCCTCAATTGAAAAAAGTATGAGCAGCGCGATGGATTTCCATACAAGGCCTAAGATGTAGCGGACACCCGCTTCGTATGCCCGCGCGTCTATAACATTGCGCCTAAATTTGCTCCCCACCGAATGTGGGTTCAAAAAATGCCGACTTTTGGCAGTACGGATCTAGTTAGCCCTTTAAAAGAGACTAATATTCCCATACTCCATGGTCAAGAATAAAGGTGCAGTTCCGAGCCAAGCGACACTGACGCCACTAACGCCGCGTTAGCGTCGCCGCGACAGAGCGATAGTACAATGTACTATATGACGGCCTGTATGAACACGGCGATGCTTGACGCCCGGCGTCACATTGTACTATCGCTCTGTAGGGGCGACACTAACGCGGCGTTAGTGGCGTCAGTGTCGCTTGGCTCGGAACTGCACCTTTAATAAGGCGACTACACCCTATTGTGGAAAAGACGGCGGACCGACCGGAACTCTTTTTGAAAAAAAAAAACGAAATTGTACAATTAGTGATGTGCTGTGGGACTATTCCCGTTGGGAAATATTCCCAGTAAAATCCTATTAATCAATCGTATATTTTATAAGGGTGGGGAACATCAAGGCTGATATGATGATTCTAACTTTTTATCTAAATAGAGCACTAGTATAAATATTGTTAATTTTGATTAGTACAACTGATTTTAATAATAATATTGTGTTTTAATTAACCACAGGGATAATAGCTGGCATCAGATTCAAACACAGACGTAACCCGAGAACCTGTATACAGGGTGTATCAGATACCCCCTAACAATAATCCACTGGGGGTGTATAACCATAGCTATAGAAGCTAAAAAAAATATTTTGAAAAAAATTGGAGTAATTTTTTTTTTATATTTTCTATAGGAATGATTATAGTTAATACTACCACCATTCCTATTGAAAATATATTAAAAAAAAATTGCTCCAATATTTTCAAAATATTTTTTTTAGCTTCTATAGCTATGGATATATACCCCAGTGGATTATTGTTAGGGGGTATCTGATACACCCTGTATATATATATGAAATGTTGACGGCAGTCGTTATCCCTGCTGTTAATAATTAGGCTAGGGGATCAAAAAATGGGCGATTATTACTTAAATTTAGTATGCACATTTTGAATAAATTTACGACGGGAATAATCATAACAATACAGGAAAAACACAGAGGACAATGAGAATTTACCTTTAGAGAAACGTTTTATTAAATTTGGTTCATTAAATGCAAAAAAAAATGGTTGTGAAAATATTAGGTATAGGTATTTCCTTTTATCGGGAATGTTATCGGGAAGGTCACTAGGAATATTCCCGGAAACAGCACATCACTATGTACAACTTATGTACCGCCTATGGGCATCCTTATCCGCATAGGCGGGGTGAATTACTGTGTATGTATTTTATGTGTGTGTGTGTGTACTGTGTTTGTAAAGTGTACCTACTAGTATTGTTATTAATACCGAGTAACTGGAACAAGTTCAATGATTGCTATGCCTTGTAACTATGTTCCGGTTTCTGTGTTTATTATAAGACAAAGTTGATGACATATTTAAGTTGCAAGTATTCAATTAATCAATCGTACGTAGCATCCACTCCTTAATTCAGTCAAGACACCATCGAGAGGTGACATAGGTTCTCAAGTTAGGCATGACATTAATAGCGTTGGGTATAGGAGCCAGCAATTCGTCATATGAAATATATAAAGGTAAATCAGTGGTTGATACTTCATAAGCAAAATAGTGTTCGTCAAAATTTACAGTATTCAATGTCAAACATGAAAATAAAATAATATTATTGCTATCCACATAAATTGTATCAATAACAGCAAACGAAGGTAAAAAAGTTGCTTCTGACAAACCTACAGTAACAACATTTGATTGTTTGATTTGGACTCCATTTATTTTTACCCAAGGAACAGAAAAAGCTACAAATCTATCGTCCGGCAAGTTAAATTTACATTTTAGATCTAAAAGATGGCAAACATTTTTTTTTTTACCGTGCTCGAAATCAGTGCTTGGTTCTTTCATAATGAAAAGTTCGTTTAGCTGAAGCTGATTTTTAATTGCTATTGTTTTGCATATATTGACTCTACTTGAAGAAGCGCGAGCAATTTTTTTTGAAACACTGTGCTTGGCCTCGAATCTCATAGTCCAAACATGAGCTATTGGTCCAAATTTTTTTAACATAGTTGGGTAATGTATAAGAAAATGGAATTTAGGCTTTAAGGGCTGCTTGCTTAAATTAGTGTACATCTGATTAAGTTCAGTTATTAATCCAGCCAATTGCTCACACGTATCACTGAACACCCTGTGTGACAATAATCTTTCTAATATGGTCCTCAACAAAATGTACAATTTCCAGACTTCATTTTCTCTAGGTATATAATATCCCACAAGGAGTCCAAAATATCGAACAAAGTTAAGAGTTTCTGATGCCGACATTCTCAATTTTAAAGTAGATCCCTCAAAACTTAGTGCAGTAGTAGGCTTGGACCCGAGATCTGGACCAAAATCGAAAGCTGCAATACGCTGTTTAATAGTATTTAAATGAATTATTTTCATCTCTTTCACAAAGTATGAAATAATAAAACTCATGACATATTTACAACAGCCCTCAAGCATATCGTGTAACAAATCGACAACAACATTATCGAACATATTAAAACCATCAAGAGCAATCCAAACGCATTTTTCTTTAATGCCAGTGTTATATGTACCTTCTATTTCTAACATTCTTTCATAATTGATTTCATTTCTCATTAACGTATTGTCTTCGGTAGTCATGTTTTTAATTTGTTCCCGACTCGCGATACAGATTCTACATGGGTGGTTAGCGGTAAAACATTCAACAAAACCCAGCACTGAATTCAGACCCAAATTATCACCACTCATAGCACCCACACGAAATTTGATAGTGCCTTTGAAGATACCTGTACTAACTGTTACTCCAGATTTAAATAAGTAATTCAATTCTTTAATTACGTTGTGAAATATAATTTTGTTCCCAAAACTTGCTCTATCTGAAGAATGAAACAATGCTAGTACAAAAATATGTTTTAATCTAGAGAATAATTTTGGAGGCAAACATGGACAAGATACATAAACACCTCCAAGCTTGTGGATACCGGCATGGCTCCCTAGAGGATTACCAACTTCAAAATCATCAAAGTACAGCAGAAGTGGTAATAACAATTCGTTAGATTCGTTTGTGGTATTTTGTCGTTTTATATCCAGCCATACAGAACCTTGAACGAAGTTACAAACGCCACTTGACGTGGGGCTTGATAAAGTATTAATATAGTCTAAAGTGTCTTTAAGAACACCTGGCACAGAAAAAAAATGTTGCAAAACTTTTCTTAACGGTATAACCTGCATGGTACAATCGGTAGGTATGTAAGTAAGACCTCCTATACGTGCACGTTTCTGTTCCATGTGTTGACCTACAACAACCTCTAATGGAGCAATATATGTCCCTAGCTTAGCAAAGTACTGTAACCGTTTGTGCTCAGTATCAAAATCTGTAAGTAAGTTTTTCAACATAGATAATGTTTCATTAATCTCAGTAGTTACACTGGCATTGATTGGTATTTGGTTTAATATTGGTAACAGCCGCGACCGCAAAGCATTCTCCATTGAATCAATCAAAAAATCTTTCAAAGCTTGCATGACCAATTGCACATTCGAACGAGGGATCATGGGGTTACCATACAAAGAAGATACAAATAAAGCAGTCTGATGAATTAAATCTGTTTGGTTAGGGGTGGGTTGGGTTATTTTAGTGTTGTCAGATTTTTCTATTAATTGCACATTTTCAATATTATGTGAAGTGGATGCTACGCACGATTGACTATCTATCTGTGACTGATCAGGATGACACTTATGTAAATGTTTTCTCAGAGATGCTATGCCACAAAAATTTCTAGAGCAATTATCTTCCCCACAACTAAAAGATGTTATATCTCTTGATTCATAACAAAGTGAGCGGAGGTGATTTGCCAGATTATTAACATTATCGAATTTAAGCTTGCATTGGGCACATGTATACATTTTTGACTAAATTAGGAACAAAGTGGTTACAATCCTATTTTTTACCTGACAATCCCAAGTCAACAAACAGGCTATTAACAGTTGTTAATTCTTTGTCATGTCTTGTATGTAATTTGTAAAATCCCTTTTGAATAACCATCCAAATGACAAAAGATTCTTCTTGGTATTGAGCACCTGTGGCATGAATAATTTTGAAACAAGCATCTACGGCATTTAATAATTTGTCAAATTTGTAATAAGTGTCTCCTGCCACAACGTAACAATGCGAAATTTCGGATATAGTACGACCGACGAACACTACAAACGGTTGTAGAGTCTTGCCATACTTTTCGAGCTTAGATATACGGCTAGCAATAGTAGTTGTTAGTTCGGCGTCTGACCCAATCTGTGTAATAAACCCGTCTCTTACTTCACTCTTAGAAGGTCTCCACTGCGACTTTTTCTTGTCCTTCAAGGGCACACTAGACGTCAAATAAGGTAGAAGTAGTAGACAGCAGTTATTCAACGCATCAGATGACTCCGGTTCTGAAAAGACACATTTAAATAAATTACAATATCAGCAGCATCCAGCATTGAAATGAAATGAAAATACTTTATTTCGTTTAAATCTTACATAAAATTCTATAACTACAAGTTGTTATATAACAAAAATATCAAAAGCATTAGCAGCAAAGAGACAACAGTCTAACCCCATGAACAAAGGTAAAATAATGAACTAAATAGGTAAAGACTACTTTTACCCATTAATTTGCCTACATTTATGTATACTTAGTTTGTACGAATAGAAGTTCTTACCTGTTGTTGCAGCAGACACATAATTGTTAATATTCTGCTTGATGTCTTTATCTCTTATGTTTGTTCCTTTTTGTTTCGCTAGATCTATAACATTTTTACGCAGGTTTACTATGTTTGTGTATAGACCATCAACTTTGTCTTTATGTAATACTTCAAAATCCTTCAAGAGCAAAAGATATCCTGTAGGACGTTTGAGAACTGGATATTCTTCGAAATATTCTTGTAGTGTGCCAGGTTTCTCGTAATTACATCGCAATCTGTATTTAGCTGTAGCTAACCAATTTTCTTCAACCAAGTGCCAAGGCTCAAGGGAATTTTTAAGCCAAGTTATTTTATCAGCTGTATCTTGTTCTAAATCTATGTCTTCATCACCTAAGCTTTCTAAGAATTGTGATGAGGCTGATGTGGATGATGATTTGGATGATGATCGAGCTCGGGGGGAGGCTGGTATTATACCTTTCTCCCGTAACTGTCTTCTTCTATTGTAGACAAATCTCAGTAACTTGCCAGAGGCGTTGCGAGCAGTGGCTCGAACGTGAGCAGCTACGTATGGAGTATAATACAGGGCAGCTGATTCAAGTGGAAATAACTCTTGTATTTGCAAGGACCATTCTAGCAACTCTTTGTTAGTGAACTGTCTGTTTTGATCGCTTTCAAACAGGGGCTGAATTAGTAATTTAACTAATAAGTTTCTCTGTGTCTCATTTAATCTTCCCGAAGGCCGTCCCAGAGACAAAATGGATTTTCCATCAAGAGTGGATTTTAATGTCTTCAACACCTGAAATAAGTAATTCTATTTAAGTATCTAACTAATATTATAAATGCGAAAGTATGGATGGATGGATGGATAGATGGATGGATGGATGGATGGATGGATGGATGGATGTTTTTTGTTACTCAATCACGCCAGAACGGCCCAACGGATCTGGATGAAATTCGGCACATAGATAGAGAAAAGTCTGGAATAGCACATAGGCTACTTTTTATCCCGGAAAATTGCGTAGCTCCCGCGGGATAGCGATAAACAAATTCTTTGCAGACGAAGTCGCTGGCAACAGCTAGTAAGGATATAATTCCTGGGTTCATTAGTTTTTAATCTTGTACATATGGGAGGCCTATGTCCAGCAGTGGACGTCTTTCGGATGACAATGATGATGATGATGATGATAAGGATAAGAACAAGTAAAATTGAATGCTTTAAAAAGAAGAAAATAAACCAAACCCGTTTATCAGATTAGGTACAGTCACTATACTTTACACTACAGTTTTTATTACATTTATAATTGATTAAGATACTCAAAAAACACTTACATATCCAGACAGCTCCAAATCACGGCTATCATTAATTTGCAAATTCGATGAGGCCTCAGGGCAAGCTCCTTCTGGAGGCAGACTCGGTGTTGAAGCATTCGGCAGGTGCTGTCTTAGTGGAGACCGGTTACGCTCACTTGTAGAGGGAATAGATATAGGGCTATTCCCTAAAAATTTGTCCCAATCATCGCTCAATGAGTCCAAATCACTTGATGCCACTGATAATGTTGGCAACTGAATGGAATAAAAAGTATATTATTTTATTGTATCTACTTTAAAAATGAGTGCTATATACACGCACACGCACACGCGCGCGCGCGCTAGCAGTCCCAATGGTGCTGTGGTTGTCTATGGGCGGCGGTGATCACTTACCATCAGGTGCACCGCATGCCCGTTTGTCGGTATTAAAAATACACACACACACACACACACACACACCCACACCCACACCCACACACACCCACGCACACACCCACGCACACACCCACACACCCACACACACACACACCCACGCACACACACACACACACACACACACACACACACACACACACGCACACACACACACACACACACACACTTATTTTTATGTGAATGGGACGGCAAACGAGCAAGTGGGTCACCTGATGGTAAGCGATCACATCTGCCCATAGACACCCACAACCCCGGAGGGATTGCAGATGCGTTGCCAACCTAGAGGACTTAGATGAAATGCCTCTTGTGCCCGTAATTTCCCCGGCTGTCTTACTCTCCACACCGGAACACAGCAGTGCAAGCACTGCTGCTTAGCGGCAGGATTAGCAAGTAAGATGGTGGTAACGATCCGGACGGACCTTGCACAAGGCCCTACCACCCGCATAATTAAATTAATGATTACATCTAAACTTTACCAACAATAGAATAATCCTGTCTGATCCCAGTGAGTAAATATAATTAAGCAAAATTTTAGATTTTTAATGCCCCTTGGAGCAGTGGAAAAATAAAACTACTCACAACAAACACAATCGAAAGATAGTCATTAAAAAGGTGTTTCCATACAATTGACGCCATTGCCGGGGAATCAAAACCTTCCCGCAGTACTAGAAACTTGAAATTTTGTATGGAGGTAGCTCTTATAACACAACCAATAAGAAAATCATAATTTTTTGTGTCTATCTGTCTTATACCAGTAACCTATCTACAATGATCCCACACTGTATACATTTTGCTTAGAAGCAGGTCTCTGCTAACACTGGCTATTGAATTGATTGATACCTAAAAAAAATTACGGAACCCTCAGTGCGCGAGTCCGACTCGCGCTTGGCCGGTTTTCCTAAACAAAATGTATGCAGTGTCATTTAGATTGGTTACTGACATAGACAGATATAACATCCATGCCAAATTACAGCTTTTTAATAGCAAGTCTCCTGAGCTAAGCTGCAGACAGACAGACAGACAGACAGACAGACATGGCAAAACTGTAAATGTTCTTTGTCGACTATGGAACTCTAAAAAAGGCAGTACTTACATTTGGTGTGGCATCCGGTGGTATTTCTGGTGTATTAAGGTGATTCACTTCCTTTTTCCAATTAGCTAGATTTATTTTAAATCTAGCTCGGTCTCCAGGTATGGGTATAAGCTGACTTATTTCATCATCTGCCAGCAATCGCAAAGTCCCAGCATCAACTTTGCCCTCTGAAAAAAAAAAACAATTAGTTTGTTGAAATTACAATTATAATCGTTTTATATTTTTTCATTTCATCAAATATTCATTAATTAGCTGGAATGATTACAATGAGTATTTTCAAATCATCGATTTTTTATTTCTACGAATATTATTTAATAGGTATTGTTTATTATTTCATACTTTTTTCGGCCACTTTTTACATCGGTTGGTCATAAAAAAAAAATAACCTTTACCTAACCGACTCGATATTTAGTTATTCTGTCTCATGAATAGTTGATGAAATGTATTGTTAAGCAAATAATAATCCTTATACAGTAGGCGGCAAATAAGTAAAACGTGGAGGGGATAAGCGCAGCACGAAAATCGGGTCGCTTGTCGGATCGCGTCGCTTGTCGTTGGCGTCCAGCTCGTGACCTAAGTTTGTAAAGGCAAACTTACCACAAAAAGCTCGAACATATTCGACGAGACCCCAATTGGTTAACAAGTCACTTGTTAGCTGATCCATCACCTTTGGTAAGAGAAATTTATACACTTCAGGTACCTACTTACTTCACTACCCATTTGCTTCGAGTTGGCATTCGTAAATAGTTTGCGCGAGAGACACTTCCAAAGTGGTAAAATGTCCCCCCCCCCCGTAACTTCTAAAATAAGAGAATGATAAATTTAAAAAACTATATGATGCAAACTTCCACCGAAAATTAGTTTGGAACGAGATGTAGTAGGTAAGTAGTTTTTGGTCAGCACGAAAGGGAAATTACGAATGGCACGGGCAAATATTTAACAATAACAAACTCGAAGCAAACATGTAGGTAAATGTATTAGTAGATTAGTATACGTGCCGGCACGTAAGTCTAACGATGACGAGTCACGTGGAGGGGAACTGCGCACCCACGAATACCGTGTTTTACTTCTGCACATACAGTCATCGCTAGACTTACGTGCCGGCACTTATATTGATATTGATAATACTAATATTACTTATTTATCACTACGTACTTATTTTATTTTCGGTTTAGGTTATGGCTATCCATTTTGTACAATATCAGGCAATACGAATAATAGGTACGATGCGTGGTCCATTTAAGTAGATTGCAAGTATTTTGCAATGCCGCTGCAAGTTTTTGCAAGTTTTCATGCCCGCCATGAATGAATTGGATATTTTACATTGGTCGATGCGCCGCCAGTTATTACAATTTTCTTAATTAATTATCTTATGGGTATCACGCATAATACATAAATTGAATGATATATCAATCAAAGAACAGTCAGTAATCGCAGAGGAGATGACCGACGCTTAGGTACCTATTTTGATATTTTACCAAACGGACGCCACGTTAGTCGAGTAAGACAAGACACACACATTATTTCTTTAGATAGGCAACATACTTACTTGAAAACTCTCACGCTCTGTAGACTACAACACAACACACTTTAGTTAGAAATTTGATCGAATAATCGTGCGATGCGACTACGCAGTTGGACTCGCTTATGAAAAATAAATGGCGGCGGCCGCGAGCAGCGGCAGAGCGGTGAGCGCAGTGTTGCCAGGTCCAATCTGAAAAAGTCAGAAGATATGAGTGTCAAAAATCAGAAGATTGGGAAAAAAAATCAGTAGAATGTTTTTCTATAGTACATACCTTATAATAAGTTCTTAATGCTTTCCAGATTAGTTTTTTCTTTACAGGATTTTATTCTTGTTTTTTTTTATTCCATCTATTTCATTATATATTTTTTTTCAATTACTTAACATTAATTTTGTCTGCAAAAAAAACCTTTCACAAGAGATCCAATATAATAATAATAATAAATAAAATGTGAAACAATGTTTATATGTATAGTGTGCAGTAGCCAAACCTCACATCAGTATTGTTAATGTTAAGGTTATGAAAATTTCGCCTTTCAGACTTTCAGTATTATTTTGCTAGATTGTGCATGCACATAAATAAAGTTTTAGTATTGAGTTTGATTACTAACACGCCCAGGGGCGCTACTCCTTGTTTTTCGAAGTTCGTATCGTATCACACCGTCTCTCTCACTCTCAAATTAATAACTATTTAGTGTGAGCGGAAGGGCACGAAACGAACTTCGAAAATCGAATTTCGGAGTATAAGCGGGTATTTATTTCATTTGGTGTAAATTGGGCAGAATCTTGTGGAAATTCAGAAGATCAGTAGGCATACCTGGAATTCAGTAGATCTCCTGAGAAATCAGGAGACCTGGCAACACTGGGTGAGCGCGTGCCGAGCGGAGCGGGGGGGGGGGGGGGGGGGGATACGGAATTACAGGTAACTTTAGTAAAATTTGTTAAAGTAAGTAATTTCTGCAAAACATTACGTAAACTAGTAAAAGGCTTAATAATTTCTAAAAATAACTTTACTATTGCAAAACGTTTTGTATTGAGAACAATAATTTTACTGAAAATTAAAAATAAGGTAAAGTGATTTGATTTACCGCCGGACCGCACCCATAGGTAGTAAAAGTATTGCGCGCATGCGCGCTCGGTTTGTCAACGTCGTAAATATTTTTCCAACTGATGTAGTTAGTTAGTGTAAAAGACGTTTATAAATACCGAAAGCGATAAAAGTATTTAATTTGATATGGATCGATTTGTTACTTAAAAATAAAGTTAGAAAAACAATACCTATCAAATTCTATTGTTTTTTGGTTCACTATTTTGGCGATAATGGCTTACAGGTGGCGGCAAATAAGTAAAACGTGGAGGGGATATGCGCAGTATGAAAATGATGTTGTTTTACATATTTGCCGCCACCTGTACCTACACATGAAATATAGATGTGCCTATGGCTGTCGCGGGCTTTTTTGTAGGACTATTTAATAAATAGTAAGTAATTTAAAGATAAACATTTCCATCATACATTATATAGGCACGTGTAGCTCTAACGGTTTTTGCAGCGCATGCCAGAATAGCACGCAGATGGCAGAATTTTTTCCTACTTACACTTACTTACTTACTTGTTATATTTTGAAAAATTCATTCAATCTATACTCTAAATACCTACATATAATAAAATTGTAACAGGTCGATGTCTGTACATTAGAGATATTAAAGAAAAAATAAATTGAGGGGCCTCTATTAGCGCTATAGAAGCCAAAAATACAATTTTTAGAATTATTATTATTCGCTGTCTGGACTGGATGTTTGTTCACGCGTCACTCAAAAACTACTGCACCACACACCAAATAATGACGGGCGACTTTGAATAATACTAATTCGATTAGTCGATTATTGTAATCATTCGACTTAGTCGACTAATTCGAAAATCATTCGAATATTAGTAGTACTCAAAATCCCCTCCTGGATCCTGGTCCAGTCGAGTTGACGTTGATATAAACTGACTAGCTAACAACTAACGCGAGCACCGCGCCGAGTCGACACGAAGATTCCCGATTCGGTCCGGGCCACTAGTTCTATGCTCCGAGCAGTCATCCAGTAGGGATGTGACATTCTACGTGAAAAATCGATTTTGACGTGACAACGTCTTATAAATTGGTTTGCCGGGTGACACTTCAAGAAACTGCGTTACGCTCCGCTCACGTTATGCGCTCACAATGAGAGCGAGTGAGAGGCACGCGGGCATGGTTAGCCCGCCTAAGAGCGAGAGAGACAGACATAAAAAGTGAAAGGCACGCGTCCCTTCCACTCGAGCACAGTTAGCCCGCCTAAGAGCGAGAGAGACAGAGCGAGAGAGAGAGAGTGAGAGAGATAGGCATACACACCGGTTCATGTCTTGCGCTTCTATTTCGCTTAGGCGCCTGCATACAAGTTTACACGTCCTTCTTCCTACTATACGAATGAATATTCACATTAAAATTATTTTACCACTCAAAGTCGTTGTCACGTAAAACTTTCGCCCGTATACCGACTTTACAGGCAACCAATTTTTTCGTTTATAAAAGTGGTTTTAATTATTTAAATGAAACCAACGTACACTTAAAAATCAAGCGCGACCCTAGCTTCATTCGTACTTCAAAATAAGCACTTAGAGGACTGATATCCTGGTACTTAAAGTCTCCCTACATCTGACGCCTGACGCGAGTTTAACATTTTTTAACTATCCCAAAAATTGCTCAGCGCTAAAGAAGTTTCTACTTCAAAAAAACTTTTATTTAATTAATCGATTATTTTTTTCGCATTAAAAATCGATTAATAAATAATCGATTTTTCTTAAACAAATAATCGATTTTTATATTAATCGATTTTTTCCTAATTTTTTAATGATGGTTTTATTAATTAAAACTGTTTCAAAAGCACAGAAGGGCTGCCATCGTAGACGCACAGATGGCGTTAATGCGTAATCATCTCCATGGAGATAGTATTCTTTGATAGTTCGCGGTCCGGGTTATAAAAGACCAGACTTAATGTCGGGGGTGGTAGATAAAAAATCGACTGCTTGATTTTTGATTATAAAAAAAAAATCGATTATTAATCGATTATTTGTAATAAAAAAATCGCGAATAAAAAACGATTTTTACATTTGAAAAAAAACGATTTTTAATCGATTATTTTTTCACATCCCTATCATCCAGCCGCGGATTAGTTACTAATATTAGTAGTCGTTAATCGATTATCGGCATTAGTATATTACTAATTTCAAATTTGAATTATGATATTAATAATGAATAATCATTCGAATCAACAAATTAGTCGAAGTCGCCCATCACCTAGCACCAAATTGATGCAGGGATGTTAGACCACTCAGAAATCCTTGTGCCGAGCTGGCTGAAAGCTGGTATTGAAAACGAAAAACTAGTACCCCTATGCTCCGCTGCGGCGCTGCTATAAACTGCCCTTAGAACGTGAACGTTGGACGTTACCACCGCGCCACCTAGCATCTAGTAAGTCAATTGACGAAAAATCATTACTTTATCGAGACTGCTGCTATAATAAAGTTTTATATCATACAGGAAATCTGATTGAAATATTAATAATCTTGGTATTTTTGCATACAAGGACCGAGTAGTCTTGGTACATGGTACGTGACACTAAAAACTGGTATGTTTACCAACAAGTTGGTACGTCTGACATGCCTGAATTGATGCGGTTTTCTTTGTTGTATTGCTGGAGGTCTAACTTAATCTCCCATGTATCGTTTTTTTCGATATTTGAGCTAGAAGCCAAGATATAAAAGACAAAGTGGAAGTCTACAAAAAAACATTTTTGATTCATTGTTTAAATAAATGGGATACCACTTTACACTTAACTTTATTTTAATTCATAAATATCAGCATGCAACATTAACCTTCATTCTTCTTGTAAAAACGGATAAAAAAAAATGTTTTCGACAGTCCAAGTAAGTCAATGTGCGAACAAAACGCATCCGAAATATTTTTTTTATACAATCAACCCTTGTTGGATAGGTAAAGGAATTATTGTCCATTCAGCCATATGAAAGGTTTAATGCCGGTTCACTGTTTTTAAACATACCTATAATATACCTATAATATATATATATTATAATAATATATATATATATAATATAATATATATATATATACCTATAATATATATATATTATAGGTATATTATAGGTATGTTTAAAAACAGTGAACCGGCATTACAACCTTTCATATGGCTGAATGGACAATAATTCCTTTACCTATCCAACAAGGGGTGAATTGTAAGTGATGAAGTCTACAATAACATGGAATTAACTCCGCCCGATATTTTAAGTAAGGCGCAAATCGCGCAAAATAGTCTTTTACCATCAAAATCTCGGGAAAGGTATATACCTTATATATATATTCTTCAACTTTGTTTTATTAATTGCCTATTTTCTCACATATGTAATGAAAAACGTCGTATGATACACGGTTGGCAAGGTTACCAACCTTGTATCACAAATAACTATTAATTGAACTAACAATTCGATTTCTGTTGTAGCAAAAACATGCTTGGATTTAAAAAAAAAATAGTAAAAATAAATAAAGTATATTGTTGAAATTAATAACATTGACTGGTTTACTTGAATTAACAATTCGATTTCTGTTTTAGCAAAACATGCTTGTATTTAAAACAAAAAAAATAGTAAGAACAAATAAAGTATATTGTTGAAATTAATAACACTGGTTTACTTGAATTAACAAATCGACTTCTGTTGCAGCAAAATATGCTTGTATTAAAAAACAAAAAAATTACTAAGAATTAATAAAATATGTTGTGGTGATAAATAAAATTGGTTTAATTGAATTAACAAATCTATTTTTGTTGCAGCAAAACATGCTTGTATTTTTAAACAAAAACTTTACTAAGAATAAATGAAGTATATTGTTGAAATCAATAAATTTGGTTTACTTGAATTTACAAATCTATTTTTGTTGCAGCAAAACATGCTTGTTTTTATAACAAAATGTTTACTAAGAATAAATGAAGTATATTGTTGAAATCAATAAATTTGGTTTACTTGAATTTACAAATCTATTTTTGTTGCAGCAAAACATGCTTGTATTTTTAAACAAAAACTTTACTAAGAATTAATGAAGTATATTGTTGAAATCAATAAATTTGGTTTACTTGAATTAACAAATCTATTTTTGTTGCAGCAAAACATGCTTGTATTTAAAACAAAAACTTTACTAAGAATAAATGAAGTATATTGTTGAAATCAATAAATTTGGTTTACTTGAATTAACAAATCTATTTTTGTTGCAGCAAAACATGCTTGTATTTAAAACAAAAACTTTACTAAGAATAAATGAAGTATATTGTTGAAATCAATAAATTTGGTTTACTTGAATTAACAAATCTATTTTTGTTGCAGCAAAACATGCTTGTATTTAAAACAAAAACTTTACTAAGAATAAATGAAGTATATTGTTGAAATCAATAAATTTGGTTTACTTGAATTTACAAATCTATTTTTGTTGCAGCAAAACATGCTTGTATTTTAAACAAAAAGGTTACTAAAAATTAATAAAAAGTCCACTGGGAATAATTAAAATATTGTTCTTGAAATTAATAAAATGTATTTAATTGAATTTACAAACCCATACCTGTTATAGCAAAGTTTTTTGAAAGCCTTTGTAGCAATAACTAAGCAATCGCAAAATTGATTAAAGTTATGTAATTGTATCATTTACTAAAACTGTTTACTCGATATTACAATTCTGTCTAGTAAAACGCATTTTTAATTTACTAAAGTATTGTAAAATTCACAATGTTTTCATGCAAATTACAAAATATTGTATTTACGCATTTGAGTAAAGCAAGTTGGTAGGGATTACAAATAGGAAAAACAAGGGTGGTGTAAAACGTAGCTTTTGCCAGTAAAAATAAATGAACTTCAGTATTAATTATTAAAACTTAGTAATTCGAACAGTAACAAAACGACTTTGTAAGATCTGGTATGTTTTTTTTCTCCGTGTCCGCACTGACTTACTGCGACGCGACGCAATCAACCACTGCCACGAAAAAAGCGGCTGCAGATTAGGTGGAATGGTGAGTGAAATACTCATCGACGCGATGGGTGGCTTCGGTGAAATAATGAAATCTCGTTTTTCGGACGTTTTCACACGTTAGACGGCTAAAGGTTAGCTTACCTGTCGGGAGTTTCACTGACAATTCGGGAATGGATAGTGTAGTAGCGTAGTATTGGGTTTCGGAGCAGACAGACACCAGGCTCTTTCTTTCTAAGATCGATCGAAAAATCGCATCTACCTTGCTGTAGATTGTATCCTGCGGTGTACGCTGGGGATGGTGGTGCTTTTACTAATTTACGCAAAGCGATTCAGCCACACAAAATAAACTGCTACAGACAGTCGTTCGTTCTGTGCCAATTTTGTCTGTATGCTATACGTAAAATCTAAAAATCTTCTCATCATGGTAAAAAGAGCAATCTGTGCATTCACCAAGCAGGCTTGTTTCGTTTTAACGCTTCTGTTTTCTATGATCTTTTTCCGCATACAAAACTTACCGATCTAAAGTGCGCCCGTGGCCGTGGGTATGCTACACCCCACGTTCTGTGCTACACCCACTTGCAAAAAAAACGGGCACCCATGGCTTTTGTGTTTTATGTACATAAAAGCTTACTTTCTAAGCTTTAATGCCTGAAAATTTGAAAACCATAGGTGCCCGATTTTTTTGTAAGGGGCTTATAAAGCTCCGCCCGTAGTCCCGTATCCACCGCATGCGCTGACAGCTCGCCAGGAGTCCTAGGCCGCTTGCTGAAGTGCAGCACGCTGATGACGCTGCTAAATGTCTACTTGCTTGCATGGCTGCTAATCTTGTATAGATTCAAGCGTGAAGTGCTTTGCGGATGTGCAAGTTAAACTAAATGTATAACTTTTACTTTGCTACCAAGCAATCTATATTAATAATTTCGTGACCGGTTACGGTAGACTCGATCGAAACGGTGCCCGAATGATAGAACGTGAAAAAATAAAGATTTCGAGTCGACAACATGTATCCGCAAAATTCGGATTGTCGAGTATTTTGTAAAATTCTAACGGTGCAGATGGACAAATCGCAGTCGCCATATTGGACACCACAGACTAGCGCGAAACTGACACCGGAGGACGACAAACGTTCCGTTTCATGCTAGCGCACATACGCCGCGCGATTTTTCTTAAACCTGAGATTGGCCAACATAACCATAGAAAAAAAAGAATAATTGGGAATGGATGATTATTTTAAAAGTGCTTGGTGATTTTTCTTTTGATAGGAATAACCATCCTCAGCTACGGAAAAAAGTTTCAGATTTTTTTCCGTCGAGCCATATATTTTATAAAAATAAAAACATTTTATTCAGTCACTCGGCGGTAGTGATGTAACGAATGGCATATTTTCGACATTCGCGAATGCAAATGCGAATGCGAATATTCAGTTTTTGTTAAAATTTGGCACCATTTGTCTATGGCTTGGTGACTTTGGTGGCAGTCCCGTACAAACGAAGTACGTTCCGTTTGTTTTTTGTTCCTAGAATAGCCGAGTTGAGACGAACGAACGCATCTGATTGAAATGTCATTCCACTGTATGTTGCCAGATGGGCTATTTAATTTAGCGCCAAGCCAATGGGGCTATCTCCCTTACCGGGCGGCGAAAATTATATAATTAAACAACTACTAGATACCCTCAATTTTTTTTTTATATTCGCATAACATTCGCAGTAATTTTGCGAATGCGAATATGCCAGAAATACGCGAATATTCGCGAATGCGAATGCGAATGCGAATATTCGTTACATCACTACTCAGCGGCCCTTATACGGCAGTTAAGCAGTACGCCAATGCATATCAAATAAAAAAAAAAACTGCTTGAATCTGTAGTACACGATGACATTTGTAGCTAAAAGAAGCAACGGCTAAGTGACGCCGTCTGTAGATTGTTCGTGTTACTAAACCGCTATGGTAATTTTTATTGAAATTGGCATTGTTAATTTTTTTTAAGCTGTGCTTTTAACACCTTTATTTCATAGAATGGACTTTTTTAAGAAACTAACTTGAATATTATGCTTCTACGTATCTTTGTTTATTAATAATAAATATTTTTCGCTGTTTGATAATTTGTTAATTTTGGCAGGATTCCAATCGCCTTCGTACAGAAATATAAAAAAAAGGTTTTGTCTATATGTCAACGTCATAGATCTGTAGATGTGTGTGGATTTAACGGCAAACTCACGTTTAATGTCAACAATGTTCGCGTGTTCGAAATTATTTCCGTTCGTTGGTGATGTTATTGTTTTCCGTGCTGTTTTTGCTTTTTCGTTTCACCCCTGCACATCTTTCCTGACTTCTACTTACATTAAAATGGTCTTCGCAACAATGCATCGTGTAAACTTTGAAATATTCCACATTAGCTTGCGTACACCATTTCTTTTGCAAACCTTCTCTGATTTTCACAATGATTTTGTTGGGGCTATAGTTCGAGTCATTGTTGCATCCCGGCAGAAAACATTTTTTTATAAATATCCATTGTTTGTTACAGTTTTATACTTTGAATTTGCTTTTATTTCTAATGTTTGTAGGTTAAGTCAGAATGTAATGTTATGATGTAGATGTGACAGTGATAGCGTGACAGATACCGTAGCTAAACTTTTTTTTTCATTTTTGTGGCAAACATTTAATGGCCGATTCTTAAACTTACTACGTACTTTTACAAAAATATCTGCAATCGTAAAGTATTTTTGAAATCGGACAAGATAAATCGGTTATTTGATGGTTTTCCTCCAAATGGTTTTCGAATTGGAGCATACTGAAAAAAATGAACAATGTCAATTCCCTATGTATGGTAGTAACACAAACAATCTACAGGCGGTGCCACTTAGCCGTTGCTTCTTTTAGCTACAAATGTCATCGTTTACCACAGATTCAAGCAGCATTTTTTTTTTTAAATTGATTGGTCATTGGCGTAGTGCTTATCAGCCGTATAGAGGCCGCCGAGTGACTGAGTAAAATGTTTTTATTTTTATAAAATATATGGCTCGACGGAAAAATAAATAATAATAAACAAATAAATATCATGGGACAAATTACACCAACTGACCCAGTCCCCAACTAAGCAAAGCTTTGTGCTATGGGTGCCAAGCAACGGATATACATACTTATATAATTTAGATAAATACATACTTAAATACATACAACATCCATGACTCGGGCACAAACATTCGTATTCATCATACAAATGTCTGCCCCTACCGGGATTCGAACCCGGGACCTCTAGCTTCATAGTCAGGGTCACTAACCACTAGACTATCCGGTCGTCAAATCTGAAACTTTTTCCGTAGCTAAGGATGGTTATTCGTATCAAAAGAAAAATCACCAAACACACTTTTAAAATAATCATGCATTCCCAATTCAAAATAAAAACGGATTTCGGAAAAAAATTCAAACTTTAAAATGGCCGCCCTGTAAAATTGCCATTTTGGATTTGGACTTATCAAGTTGTTCACGCCATGCACGGATATATTCTTGCAGATAATTTCAGTTATTGTGAATGCTATCACTTACCTACATATTTTTGTATTAAAATAATAATCAGTGATTCGAAAGAATGGCTACACATTCTACCTACATTTTGTACCTACAAGTGTATTATGATTCAAATTTCACCCGAGCGAAGCCGGGTTTTCATCTAGTATGAATATATTTTATTCATGCAGTTTATAAATTTAAGAAAATAGTCAGATCGTTCGGCTCTGTTCCAAACTTTAGCCGAATCTATCTATCTATCTCCAGCCTATATATGTCCCACTGCTGGGCACAGGCCTCCTCTCATAATGAATGAGAGGGCTAGGCTAGTTCCCACGCGGGCCCAGTGCGGATTGGGAACTTCACACACGCCATTGAATTGCTTCGCAGTTGTGTGCAGGTTTCCTCACGATGTTTTCCTTCACCGAAAAGCTCACCCGAATACTGCCGTGTAACTATCTATGTGTTTGTGTAGGTACTAATAAAGTACAAATATTATAAAGAGGTAAAGTTTGTGTTTGTGACGGTGTAGAAGGTAATCTATGGATATACAGAACCGATTTTGAAAATTCTTTTACCAATAGAAAGCCACATTATTTGCGAGTGTCATACGCTATAATATACCTATAGATCATTCTGCGAGAAGTCGCGGGCAACACCTAGTTGATTAATAAAGTGAAAGAAATAAAATAGCTAAAGAGTGGTCCGTTTGTTTGTTGCAGGTGAGTCGCATGCTCGCTCGCCACCGTACGTAAGTGCCCTCCATCGCGCCCGCGGCGCTACTTGCTCGCTTTTCGCCACTCGCCACTACGGCTCCGCCTAACATCATTAAATATTATCACCTTCTCGTCCTTTAGAAGGGGCTTAGCGCTCTTGAAACGTTTTTTCAATTGGAACGATCTGCGTCCCACTCCAGTTTCATGAGTTTTTTATTTAGTTCTGTCTGAGCACTCGCGACTGACTGGCGCAGTGACGCCAATATACTTAGTTATGTTTCTGTTGCTCCATGAGGACAGACCATCAGGTTGTGTAGTGGTGCAGCAAAACGCCTCTGTTTACAGCTGATTGCCGGAAAGCGTTCAGGCTGGACGCGGCAGCCGAACTGATCTCTCTGGCGAAACGAAAATAGTCGAAACGAAATGAAATTGGTTAATATTCCTTATTATTTAGATGACCTTCTGACACCATTATTTTGATTGGATTACCCAAATGCGACTCGTGCGTGATTCTGATCCATATGTTTAGGGAATATAAAACATATTGTGTGTTGTACAAAAACGTCTTGGAACCAGACTAAAAGCTTACGCTATTTAGGATACGAGTACCTGCGGCCCCAGAAGTTTTCCCCAATGACGCACGATTTTGCATTCGAATGACTAATATCCTCGAACCACTAGGTTTCTCAAAATGTAATTGTTATTCTCGCCACGGCTCGTGAAATGGTTTTTCTAAACGTTGTATGTATGTATACGGTACCTTTTTATTTTATTGCGGTCACGCAGTGTCGGTGTCGCTGCAGAAGTTAAGCTGTCTTGAGCCCGTTCTATGCCGTGCTGATTATATTACCTTATTTACCCCGCGTCGTGTATCTAGATTAGCTCTTTATGTTATTCCTATTTCTTATTTTTATACCACGGAATGAATCTGCTTGCACATGGTTGACATGGTGCTGGGCATTGTGCGGAGCGTTGCGTGCGCGCGTGCATTATTCTAGTAATAATGGTGCGTGCGACCGCGGCGCGCGGCGCGGCGGCGGCGGCGGCACCGTTATTATGGGAACTTGCCGATTGCGGCGCCGCTACCGTTCTGGTTCTGGGGCAGGCTTGACAGAGCCGAGATTTTAAGAAAGCCGGACTGCTCTCTCCTAGACAGGAATTACCCCTAAATCCCAAGTATACAATGGTGATTATAAGCTAGGTAGCGGCTCTAGTACGTATACATTTTTAGCTATACTGGAGGATTGACAATATGTTCCGTTCCTTTAGAGAGCGTATAACTAGAACGTAATTTAGAATAATCAAAAAATACCCGTTTATTATTATTTATTTATATGTTTTCTATTTCTAGCTAGATCATCGATTTGCCAATTACTTACTGATTTTAAGATCCCTACTACATTCTTTCTGTAAAGGCTGTAAATACCAATCAACATGCCCATGTTGCTTTAGGCTTAAAACCACAAAAATTCATAATACCTTATTCAATAATACCCCTAATTTTCAAATTACCATGGGCTCATAATACCTAAAAATACCTAAAATATCAAATTTTTACAAGAGACATTAGGTATTTGTAGGTATTATGAGCCCATGGTAATTTGAAAATTAGGGGTATTAGTGAATAAGGTATTATGAATTTTTGTGGTTTTAAGCCTACATAAAGCCCCATTGTACGTAACTACAATCTCGTAGTAGCTGTTTTAACTTAGCTTCCTACATACTTAGCTAACAGAGTAGGGTGCCACTTTCTACGTAGTACCTGACATCTTTGACGTAAATTCCTTTATTCCTGGAATATGGCAACAATTTTGGATTTTTATATTTAGGTACCTCTTTTCAATCGCTTTCTACGCTTTTATGAAAATGAAATGAAAATGAAAAATGAAATGAAAATGAAAAAATATTTATTCAGTAACTTAAATTACAACAACAGTATCTGTGCTGGTGCCTCTTTTTGAGTATACGAGATACTCGTGCTAAGAGAACACCGCTCCTCCACGTATTGTATCTTAAGATTTAAAAAGGTGCATGAATTTATTTCACTAACTTTAAAAGAAAACTAAAGGCTAAAAACAATTTTCAAAAATAGAAAATGAAATGAAACAAAAACAAAATGAAAACATATAGGTATGTGTGTGTGTGTGTGTGTCATCATACAGGTCTTTGAATAAGATTTTCAATCTCAAAATAGCTTTTACATTTTAACCATCTTGTTAGCTCACATTTACACTTATATGTGGAGAGGGGGTAAATACCAATGAGTCTATTTATTAGATTATACAGATTCGCAGATTGAGCTGATTGTTGTCTCCTTGCAAATGCTGATTTCATAATCGGAGTGTGTATAATATTGGTCTTTTTCCTACGTGTCGATGTCGTGTCAGGAATGTATGTAGTTGTTTTATGCGTTTTTATGATTAGATTTAATATATACAATTTTCTTACAGACAATAAGTCACAGAGTATGTAGAGTTCGTTTGTGGGAAATCTATACGGCTTAAGGTACATGACTTTTAGCAGTGCTCTTTGAGCTCTTTCAAGTTCAAGGAACTTAGTCTTTGTAGCACCACCCCAAACAGGAATACAATATGTCAGTACTGATTGTGCTAGGGAAACATAAATTTGACTTAATAAGGTATTCGTAACTACATGCCTAAGACTTTTGAATATCCAGATCAATTTACGAATTCTACTCATGACGCTCTCAGCATGTAAGTGCCAGGTAAGACGTTGGTCAACCATAACCCCCAGATACTTAATGGATTCCACCTTATCAATTACAGGACAAGAACATATTGACTGTGTATTATAACAAGTATGAATCTTGAGTTTGAAGTTCGAGTCTGGTTGCGTGTGATTATAATTGGTAAAGCAAACGTAGTTAGTTTTCGTACTGTTAAGGGTGAGTAAATTTCTCTGCAGCCAGCCAGCAATTTTTGTGAGACCCAGTTCGGCGTACATGCGCACTTCTTCCCAAGTATCATCTGAGAAAACCACAGCTGTATCATCAGCATATGTAAAAATAGTTCCTGATTCCAGAGGCATATTACATAAATTGTTAATATATATCAGGAATAAAGTCGGTCCCAATACACTACCCTGTGGCACGCCGTAAGACACTAGACACTCGTCACTAACGTGATTACACAATTTGACTTTTTGTGATCTGTTTTGGAGATAGCTACCAAAAAGACACAGAGCAGTACCCCTAATACCAAACCTCTCCAAAGTGTTAACAAGGATGGGAACAGAGACGGTATCGAATGCCTTCTTGAGATCTAGAAATACCGACAAACATTTTTTATTTTTATCTACTCTATCAGTTATTAGTGAAGAAAGCGCAGTAACAGCATCTTCAGTCGAAATTCCCTTTCTAAAGCCGTACTGCGCATTTAGGAGGTTGAATTTATTTAAGTAATTGATCAGTCTAATGTTTATCAGTTTCTCCAGAATCTTGGAAATAGAAGGCAACACCGAAATAGGCCTGTAGTTAGAAACATGTAGGACAACAACAGAAACCTGTAGAAAAGAGACTAGAGAGAGCTTGTAGAAGAAAGATAACACTAGGATGGCACGTACATCTGTATTTCGTATAATAACAAACTAAACACTGAATGAAACATTCATATTGAATAGGTGCAATTTGTTTTTGATGAGTTTTGATGGTAATGAATTGCATAGGTACACGGTTGTCTATCAAGTCTTGTGCTATTTAATGTTTTTAATTAAATAGGTAAATACATATCACTTTAAGCAGTTTGTTGTGGGCGCAGAGAGGCGGTGAGGGGGGGGGGGAGGTGTGAAGTGAAGTCACCTCGCGACGCCGTCAGGGCGCCGGCAGCAGCATGCCGTCACCGCGCGCGTCACGCGGCAACCGGGGTGGGCCGGGGCTCCCCGTAACGTAGGGAGAGCTGTGGCCGAGCGTGGCGACGCCGCCGCGACCTACCCCATGCCCCATACTACTCAATCAAACAGACGGCGCGAATGCCACTATTTCAATCAGCAGTTTATCCCATACCACTGCCTGCTATTTATTATTACGAGAAAAAAGGTATTAGATCACCAGAAGATTACAATTTTCGTTGCAGGCGGTGGTTGTAGGTATATATTACGATGAATCTCAAATTTGAAATGAGAAGATGTTTTGACAATAAATGAATATCAAAAAATTTTACCGAGTCCGTACCATGCCGTATACCATTTTCATTCTTACCTGTCCTATTTGGTAAACAAAATTCTAACCTCGATATGTATGTATGTATGTATGTATAACTCTTTATTGTACATAAAACACATGAAAAAGGTAAATACAGGACAACACAAATGTACAAAGGCGAACTTATCCCTACAAGGGATTTCTTCCAGTTGACCTTAGAACGATTGACAGGACACAGGTATTAAGCAAGAGTAGACACACAGAAAAAGTAAAAGAACTGATCAAATATGCAAATTTTTATAAAGAATAAGGTGTATTATGTTATCAAATAAACCTGAGGTAATATTTTGTACATAATTTTGCTGATATTTTATCTTCAGTTAATTTATTTACGATGAAATAGTTAAAAAATAACAAAAATGAGACGTTTTGAGTTTAGAATTTTGTTTACCAAATAGGACAGGTAAGAATGAAAATGGTATAGGTATTACCTATCTTAGGACCCGGAGTTTACATGTAAGTAACAATAAGAAAATGAGCACAAAGGCACTTAACACAAGACATTTGTGACATTTACAGAATAGCCCAACAATACTACTAAAATTAAAATTTTGAGTCATGTGTAATAAGTACTGAAATTAAATGGAACTGCTATTGATACTTCTTTGACCGGTTTTTGTGCAAATCTTGAGAACAATAGCTACTTATGTAAAGTATAATGATTGTAGTTACGGCTGCGACATGAGTCATGATACGCGTGCGCACAGCTCGGGGCGCCTCGCCGCTGCAGGCTGCAGCCGCCCTGCGCGCTGCGGTCCGACCTGCGACGCTGTCGGCAAACATGAGTCAGAGGAGCAATACACGGCGCGGCCAAGCGGGGCAGCCGACGCCGGCGGTGTCGAGGCGCGGAACGCGGCGGCGGCGGCACGCGACGCTACCGAGAAATTGACAAGAAAGTGCGCAGCCGAGCGCCGCGCACGCTGCTGCGCTCGTCACGCCATTTCATACCTCTTCGACTTGCCTATCCAAATACTTTGAAACACAGTGTTCTTTAATACGTACAAGTGGAGCTATAACCATTGTGCTAATTCGCTTAAATGGACACCGAGAAGACACAATACATCGTCATTATTATTATTAGTGCGAGATTTAGCAGCTGGAGCGTTTATTAGTTTAGTTGTCGTGTGCCCCCCCCCCCTTCCCGCCGCGACCGTGACCCACTGCAGGCATCAGCGGCAGCGCTCGGCGCCCCCGCGCCGGAGCCTCCTCCACCCACCCGCACCCACGCTCACTAATAACGATCTACGACGAATGCTATACCACCTCTGAAAGTCTGCCACTTTGAACGACATAAAAAATATATATTCATATCGGTGATTGTCTAACGCCGGACAGGCGTACAATTTGTCCCTTGCCTCTCTCTCAGTAAGCGGTTTCGTGTGTGAGAGACGAAGACGATGCTTGCACCGGTTGCATAATCCGTTGTTAGAGGTCACCTCCGCCGCTGACACAGCGCGCTGCGCCGTGCGACAGATACTTAAAACTCGTTTTGAGATCAAGTTTCTACAGCGTCTTTTGTTGATAAACATAATTCTTGTCAGTGCTAAATGCTAATTTGTAATCCGTATAAAAATAACAATTTAAGCACCTTCTTTTATTTTAAGACGTTGTGTCGCTAACTAGGTATGGAAGGTGTTTGATATAAATTATAGAAGCCAGTGGTTTCGCGGAATATTTGCCAAATTTCCGTTCTCTAGCTCCACTGGTTTTAGTTTATGCGTGCGTTGTCTGTCAGTAAGTCATGCTCACTACCCTGTTGAAGGTTAGGTAGTATACAAATAAATAGCGAAATATGACTTCTCTGTTTTATGTATGTAGGATATAGGAAGCACTTAGGTACCTACCTAAACCTAATCAATTCTTCTTCGCTCAATTCTTCGGTTGAAGTGAAGAAAATTTCAAAGTTCTTGAACGGACAAAAATGACCGACATAGAAGCTATGCTCATCAAGGGTCAATTAAGATGGTGTGGACATGTTGTGCGTATGGCTGACACGAGGCTTTCTAAAGCTGTCTGCTTCTCAGAGTTGAAAGAAGGGAAGCGTACGAGTGGTGGTCAGTTTTTGCGCTATAAGGACGTCCTAAAGAGGCACTTAACGGCCTGTAGCATACTCCAGGATGGTTGGGAGGAGCTTGCGCGACAAAGATCACAATAGGCAGCCAACAATTTTGGAGAGCTCCGTGTTGAAGACCTCGAAGCCAAACGCCTTCACAAAAAGATCCGCCCCAAGCCTTCCTACACGTACACCTACAACTCCGCGGGTCAGTTGTACTGTGCGCCGTGCAACCGCACCTTAAAAACCAAATTTGGTTTTGCCAGCCATTCTCGCTCTCACCTCCGGAGCTAGCAGGGTTCGCCGTTGACGGATACGCCAAGGAGGACATCATCATCATGAAACCTAATCTCTGAAAATACTGAACCAATGTTCCACTAACATCGGATCATTTTCTACTGTCGATCCCGAGAAGTGCAGGACGCGGACGAAATGTACTATATTGCTCCCCGGTGACACCGTTGCTTGCTAGAAGTTGCTACCAGGTGATACGTGATACGATCGATACAATTCAAGATACGCTGATAATGCTGTAATTAGAGAAGTGTGAGAAGAGGATGACGCGGCTTGTTGTTGCGGCCGGTTTGCAGTCGTTTGCAGCAATTAGCGCCGCCGTGCCCGTGCAGCCTCTCCACGCTGCGGCTGCCACTAATTGATGACATTCACGTCGATGGAAAATTTTAGCGATATCAATCGGCTTCGTGATCCACCTTGTCCGCGCTGCTCCGACGGAACCTGTTCTATTTTGTCTCCGGTGAGGCCGGCACGTACTTCAGTTAATAGCAAATAGACCTTCGCGGCACGCGCTCCGATTCCCCTGGAGAGATTGATTACCTTCGATAAGAAGGCTGGCCCCATTTACTCAGAAAGTGGATGCGGCCAATTGTAAATTGAAAAATAATATTGGCACCACGGGGCGGCGGGCGCGGCGTGCGATTTATTGGCTTTCCTCAAAGCCGAGCGAGCGCCGGAAGCAGGCCTAGCCCCGCGCGGCGCCGCCGCTTCCGCCGCGGCCGCGCCAGCTGGCGGGCGCTGACCGCTGAGCCGCCTCGCAGCTCTTCTCTTCTTTTTGCCATTACTAGATCCAACAATATAAGCCTAAAGAAAAAACTACCTAATTCATAAGATTATTTAATTTTGTTATTTAAAGAGGCCGTAGTTATATCTGACTATCTGTCAGTAAATACATATAATATACCTAACTCTATTTATACGGTCGGGAAGGATCAGTCCTGCCTGTCCTTTTATGTATGTATTTAGGTAATGACGGACTGACTGATAGCGGAACTTGATTGAACACAAAATATTTACCTTGCTACTCCGCTACTTACAAGTAGCTACTTATAAGTAGCGGTGTAGCAAGGTAAATATTTTGTGTTCATTGAAATGGACCTCCGCAAAGTAACGCCTGATTCAATAAAATAGCGGAACTTGAGTTTAGTTTAATTATAACATGGACGAATCCGTGGACGCTGCCCTCCTAATGAAGCTTGTATACAGTCTGCGTTGTTTTTGGCACGCGCCGGCTGCCGATTGAGCCATGTTTCTTCTATAAATAATTTTAAAAAATATTGACGCGGTGCTGATTCCCGAAAACGTAGTTTGACGAACAAAAACAATTGATGTCCACACATAACAGTGCTTCTAACTTCTTGTGATTTATATTCGAGTATAATAAACATTTTGGCTAGTTTTTCTGCAATCGTAATAAATACATGCGAATGTTGGATGGTTTTTAACACTACTAGAACGCCGGTTGTGATTTTTTTAATCACGTCTGTGAAATATCCGTGTATTGCTTGCTACTACACCACAGCTCGAATCAGATTTTCGACTCTACAACACAAAAAAAATTAAGTCTTATTTTTCTATTACATACTTTATTTGAATTGTATTTATAGTTTAATGAAATTATTTATAACTTAGTAGTACGGGTCCTTAACTTAAAATACGGTCCCATCCTGAAGAAAGCATGAAACTTGGCATGAATGTAGCTGTCATATATGTGCTTCAATGTCGATATCGCCAAGTTTCATGCTTTCTTCAGGATGGGACCATAAAACTGATTTTTGTTAGGACAAGGAGCCGTACTATTAGGTACTGATATTATCGCTTCAGGCTTAAAGCCACAAAATTTCATAATACCTTATTCACTAATTCCCCTAATTTTCAAATTACCATGGGCTCATGATACCTAAAAATACCTAAAATATCAAATTTTTACAAGAGACATTTTGACTTTTCAGGTATTTTTAGGTATTATGAGCCCATGGTAATTTGAAAATTAGGGGTATTAGTGAATAAGGTATTATGAAATTTTGTGGTTTTAAGCCTAAAGCATATTTTCTATAGCTAGCGAAAAAGTTGTTATAATTTGATGTTTTGTATTGTTACAGGTAAGTACGTGGTGTGTACGCGGGCGGGGCCATGTTGGACTGCCTCTGGTGAGTGCCTCAGCCTGCTTGTCCCATTCTTTCAGGTACTGGCTGCAGGAGCTGTTGCTGTGGCTCGGGCGCAGCTTGATAGTGTTATAGATATCGTTTATGCAGCAGTCTACTATAAAGGGGTAGCTCCATAATTCAACACTCATTGAGAATTATAATTCGTAAGACTACTTGTCTTGTGTTATGAGTGGTTCTGTTGTGTCGAAAAAGCAACAGGTTTTTTTTTACCGAACAATCATTTCAGTCAAAAGTGAAATGGGTAGTCCTTGCAAAATGCAAATACTAAGTACCAGCACACTGCGCAGTAGAGTGCGGTTGGCTGTTGTGTAACAATAAATGATGCATAATGTATAGAATATATAAATCTATCCGCTTCCATGCGAACACGTACTACAATACAATCCCTCCAAGTAATCCTAACATTATTACAAGACTTAGAAACATTACCTAATAGTCAATTTCTTTCCTCGTACACGACGAGGGTCTGGAATCAACTTCCTGCTGCAACAATCCTCGAGCGGTACAACTTGGGGATCTTTAAAAAGCGAGCCTGCCTGTTCCTGAAAGGGCCGGCAACGCACCTTTGATTCCCCACGTCTTGCAGGTGTCCCTGGGCGATGGTGATCAGGTGATCACTTTCCATCAGGTGACCCGTCAGCTATGAATATAATCTAATGAAATGATGCCGACATACCTACTTAAAAATTTTAGTCGGAAGGTACGCGTCGAGTGTCGAATAACGGAATACCTTAGGCCCAAGCGAAAGGTTGGTTTGTTTCAGTTCTACAGTCAGTTTGTTAAGGTGTCCTCCCTTTTTCACCATTCCTTTCGGTGGTTTGGAGTTTTGTTACTATTTTCACAATCTGTTTATTCGAAACCGTATATGGTTCGCAAACTTACACAAAATCAAAACAGCTTTGAGCGCCCTAGGTATGTACAGCCGAGGGCATAAAGGTGTATAGAAGTTTTTGACGTTTTGGTAACGTACATATATTTATGCGCTTGACTGTACTTTACCTACTCTACTGCGCCTCTCAATCGTTGTCTGTCGATATGGGAAGTGACGCATGTACGAGTACATCCGCACAACTGTAAAGCTGAGCCTAGGGCTCCCGCGATACAGTCAAGATGTATGCGTAAATTAGGTTATCAGTAGTAGAAGAACAGTCATTTTGTAGAAATACATAGACGTTTACTACACACATCATGCGTACAGACACATGATTCAAACAAATGACGCTTAGCGACAAATATTCCCATAGTAACAAGGTCACGTGACAGTTGGTAACAGATAGAAAAATTCGGAGGCCTACTCACCTGCTATGGGTGGTGTAGGGGTATAGCACGCGTCACGGAATGACGAGGACTCGGGTTCGATTCCCGGCCATACCTTTACTTTTCGGATTTTTCTGTGTTCTAATTTTCAGTGTCGTTTAGAAATTAGACGTTTACCACTTAGATGTAATTTCTTAAATCGAATTCCTGGAAACCTTGAAGAGTTCGGTTCACAAATCTATTTCACAAAACTTTTCGTATTGTATTTCTCTTCTCTTATACTTTTGTTGATGAGTATAACGATCTGTGAGCAACTTAGTGGCTGCGCCGCGCAAGTCTCACCAAACTCCTGACTCCTCTATTAGTAACATAATGTGTTGAAAGTAGACATGGGGGTTAAATAACGTCACGGTGACAAAGTCACCGTGACTCGCCTTCAAAACGTGTCACTGTAACTTTTCACAAAATAACAACGTTACAAAATCACATACGTTCCTTACTGTTCCTTCCTAGCGCCTAGCGCAAGCAGTGACGAGACGCGATGCAGTGACAGTGACTGACTGTGACGTGACTCGGCTCTGCTCGGCTCTAATCGGGTTTAGTCGGGAGTGTTCGGATTCGGAACTTCGTGGCGAACATCGGATGATGCCTGCTGCCTGAGAGCGAGTGAGACAGCGATAAAATTATGAATGCTTGCTCACTCATCCGTGTCAAAGAGTTGTTTTAATGAAGCATACTCGTAGAAAAGGATGTATGTAATGTATGTATGTATAACTCTTTATTGTACATAAAACACATGAAAAAGATGAACACCGTCCATAATGATGATGGTTATGATGATGATGATTATGACGATGATGATTATGATGATGATGATGGCTATGATGATGATGATGATTATGATTATGACGATGACATGATGATGATTGTGATGATTATGATGACTATGAACTTATTTCCCAAATGTATTTATTTTTTACTTATAATGTGCGACAGTTCTAAGCCTGTAAAAGTGTAAAGGTTATTTTGGATCAATTACTTGTGTGATAACGGTGTGACAAAATCACGTCATAATAGCACTGCGACAATATCATATAGTGATATGAGTAACCGGCGTGACAAAATCACGATGAAATAACAGTGTGACAAAAATAACGTTGACACAAATATCATGCAGTGACACGAGTAACAGGCGTGACAAAGTCACGGTGACTTTTCACTGTGACTTTTTTGGAACGGGATCGTCAGTCACTGATATCAAAATGTAACGCTTTTCCCCATGTCTAGTTGAAAGTCATTTATGTGTGTACGTTCCTGGGAATCCGAATTTTAACCATATTCAATCTGCATTGCTACTTGTTCGGCAGCAGGCAAAGCAAGCATGCACGAGCACGAGTGCCTTCTGACAGCGCATTGAATGATTCCGGGAAGCGATACCGCGTCATTGTGCTCATTGAGCACATGTCCAAGAGTTCATGACTCGACATCAAAGACAATCAATTGATTCGAGCACATACAAACATATTTCTATAATAATGGCTTATGGCTGATCCTCGCCAGTTAGGAATCCAGCCATGTAGGAATAAATATGTACATAGTATGTATTATACATTTGTCGTCACAAACTTTTGCATGTATAATATTAATAATAGTACGGGTCCTTAACTTAAAATACGGTCCCATCCTGAAGAAAGCATGAAACTTGGCATGAATGTAGCTGTCATATATGTGCTTCAATGTCGATATCGACAAGCACGTCGAGAAATTATTCCCCCCCCCCCCCCTTTTTTATGTGCCAAATCGTGTTTTTTATTATTTTTTTATGAAAACGGGTACATCTATCAGAAAACTGTCAAAGATCAATATGTTCCTTATTAAATTAGCTACAAAATGACACTTGTTTCATAGTCGTAGAGGCATTACTTCTAGAGTTAGAGCTCACCTCACCGAGTCTGACTTAAGTACTCTTTTTTTATCTTTTTACAATACCATCTTTCCGTATGCTGTTCAAGAGCACCGAGTGGTTTTGGGGTCCAGATGATATGCCTAGTAACATAAAAAAATTGGTGCTGGTTTCCGGAAGAATTTTTTTTTCGTAATTCCAGGCGCTCTAGCGTCGTCAAGTTTTTGACCATAACTTCGTCATTTTATATCCGAACTAGCTGTTTCCAGTGACTTCGTCTGCAAAGAATTCGTTTATCGCTATCCCGCGGGAACTACGCAATTTTCCGGGATAAAAAGTAGCCTATGTGCTATTCCAGACTTTTCTCTATCTATGTGCCGAATTTCATCCAGACCCGTTGGGCCGTTCTGGCGTGATTGAGTAACAAACAAACATCCATCCATCCATCCATCCATCCATACTTTCGCATTTATAATATTAGTTAGATTTCAATCTATGAATTGTAATGTAAAGTTTAATAATTTATTTTCATTATCGTAGTACATTATCGTAGTACATAGCACAGGCTTGGTTATCTTGCACGTAAGTAGCGGAGTAGCAAGGTAAATATTTTGTGTTCATTGAAATGGACCTCCGCAAAGTAACGCCTGGTTCAATTAAATATTGAAAAATTAATTTCTCGACGTGCTTCCATATCGACATTGAAGCACATATATGACAGCTACATTCATGCCAAGTTTCATGTTTTCTTCAGGATGGGACCATAAAACTGATTTTTGCTAGGACATGGAGCCGTACTATAAGATACAAAATGTATAAAATAATGACATAAAAAACTGCCTGGCAGTTAACACCTAAGACCTAAGACATGAAATTGAAATAAGAGTTCACAATGTAAATCCAAACTCAATGAAACTTAAAATCGCCGCAAACGCTTGCCGTAAAAATGTTTGTAGCAAGGTGTGATTATTAGCCAGTTGTATTGTACTGCGTAATTGTCGTCGCTACATGTAATAGTATGTGGTTCAGAAAAGGCAGTCACGGTCTGATGTCGGTGCGCCTCCGAGCGAGCCGATAACAGCAGCAGCGCCAGCAGCCATCTTGCGCGCTGCCGGAGCGTGTCCGCCTCCACCGCGCCGCTGCCGCGCCGCCGCCGCGCCGCGTGCGCCTATTGCACAAACAAATGCAACCCTATTGAGTTTTTGAATCAATTTTTTTTTTGTCATAAATGGAAAGATCATATATAAGTTTTGTAAGAAAAGTATTTTTAGTTTTTTTTTATTCGCTATAATTAACGAGTTATACCGATTTGAAAACTGATAGTCGAGTACCGCACCGAAAACACACCGACAGTTCCCGAACAAGGCCGAGCCGCGTGTGACGTCACAATGTTAGTTTCCACTCGTAGTTAGTATACAGGTGATACCGTTTTTTGACTTTAATCTACTCTATTCTGTTATTATCCTACTATTATTGTAAAATGCTATTGTTTGTGAGAGCGTATTGGTTTGTGACTCTTTCACGCTAAAACGGCTAAACAGATTTCGATAAAATTTGCCATACACGAACTTTATAATTTATAATCTGGATTTACGTACCGGCTATAGTAGGCGTCATTCACGATGAATGCCATCCACCGTGGTTCTTATTAATTTGTAGTTAAAGGTTAATTTTAATACATCTACGAGTCTTTGTGGATGGCACTATCTATACTTCTATCATGCTTCTATCCCAACTTTCCACGGTACCGGGATTTAAAACAATAAAATTAGATGAGAATAGTGATGAGTACACTTTGGTAGTAACTATTTATATGAATAAGTAAATAAGTCGTGGGATTTCAGTTCAAAATCCCGTTGATTTTATCCCAGGAGAATTTCATAAGAAAACCCGGAATTTTGAGCACAAAGATGGCGGATGACATTTTGACACTATGACACTAAAAATGTTTATGGGTGTCGTTTTTGAGTAATTTGATGGCTCTGAGCCCGATTTTGGCATATTTTTTTAGATTCAAGATGGCGAATGACATTTTGACACTATTGACACTTTGACACTAAAATATTAATGGGTGTCGTTTTTGAGTAATTTGGTGCTTCTGAGCCTGATTTTGACATACTTTTTTGGATTCAAGATGGCGGATGACATTTTGACACTATGACACTAAAAGTGTTTATGGGTGTCGTTTTCGAGTAATTTTGTGGTTCTGAGCCAGATTTTGACATAATTTTTTGGATCCAAGATGGCGGATGACATTTTGACACAAAAAATGTTTATGGGTGTCGTTTTCGAGTAATTTGGTTCTTCTCAGCCAGGTTTTGGCATACCTTTTTGGATCCAAGATGGCGGATGACATTTTGACATTACTGACACAAAAAACACAAAAAAGTGTAAAATGTTACTCGAAAACGACCCCCATAAACATTTTTAGTGTCAATAGTGTCAAAATGTCATCCGCCATCTTGTATCCAAAAAATTATGCCAACACCGGGCTCAGAGCCACCAAATTACTCGAAAACGACACCCATAAACATTTTTAGTGTCAAGTGTCAAAATGTCATCCGCCATCTTGAATCCAAAAAAGTATGTCAAAATCAGGCTCAGAAGCACCAAATTACTCAAAAACGACACCCATCAATATTTTAGTGTCAAAGTGTCAATAGTGTCAAAATGTCATCCGCCATCTTGGATTTAAAACATTATGCCAAAATCGGGCTGTTTTACTCTCCTCACCCGGAACACATCAGCGCAAGCATTGCTGCTTGGCGGCAGGATTACTAAGATGCTGGTACAGTCGACGTCAAAGATATCTTTACACTTTAGTGCCTTGTCGCTCCAAGCACTTTGACAACTTCATATGAAACTTCAAACATATAGTTACAACGACAAGGTACTAAAGTGTAAAGATATCTTTGACGTTAACCGTACCTAGCGATCCGAACGTACCTACCTAGAACAAGGTTAGGCTCTTACACCCGCAAAAATTCCCATTGAATATATAATACAATCCCACGGGATTATAAAAAAAACTAGAAATACCTATCAACCACAAAATCTAGCCATTAAAATTTACGTACCTACGGTCGAAGAAACTGAATCACGTAACCTACCTAATAGGTACAATTTAGCAATAATATCTCTGGCAGGGTGTATGTTAAAATTCCACAGTGGTAGGTAAGCGATTCAGTATCTTTCACTGTACTTAGGTACTTTATTGTGAAATCTCAGGTCCAGTAAAATCAATCCAGTTCACATAAATAAGAAACATTATCAGGATTAAGCTTTTATTACCTACCTACACATGAGTAAAACAAAAATTTACTTACTATAAGGTGATACGCGTGCTCGTTTGCCACCTTTTTTCATAAAAAAAACTTCAGCAGATATTTTTTGTATTAAATTTCGGATATTTTTAGTGAAATCAGCCGTTAACCCAGTACTGTCGTGAAATTGCTTTAACATTGTGACGTCACAGCTATGGCGACCAATCATGGCCCGTTCCCGGTCAAGTGGTCATATTTCAAATTTTATCAATTTTGAATTGCTTATAATTAATTTAAAAAAAATATTTTAAGATTTCTTTGAATTAGATATTATATAATATGCTATAAAGTTTTAAAAAACATAAAAAAAAACGATTTTTTTTTTAAATTCAAAGACTCAATTGTAATTGCTGCCACCGTTGCATTGTGTTACCAAATCTCTAACGGCGTCTCAGGCACAGTCATTACCATATCAGTGAACGGAGAGTTGATTGCTACCTTCTGTTAAGCAACTTTAGGTCAAGTAATTAATCGCGTGTCGTCAAATTGAGATTGCCTCAATTCTTCAGAAGTTGCGTGGCGATCGAAATATGGCTTAATAAGTTAAGTTGGTATTTACATTTTTTATATTAGAGAGGCCAGACAAACGAACTAGTGGGTCACCTGATGTTAACACCACTGTTCATAAACACCCGCAGCGCTTTACGCGATGCCAGTGCGTTAAGTCGGCCCTGCAGAAAATTGTACACTCGCCTCATATAGAAATCGTTTTGATAATTCCCTGAATGATGTTGCGTATAGGCGTAGGTAGGCTGTGACGTGGCGCCTCCCTCCCCGCGCCGCTCGTCAGCTGATCGCGGCGGCGCCCGGTTCCCGCGACGTAACCGCTCTACCTGATCGACTTCCTCATGGCCACCATTGTTGTCGGACCACATCTCTATGTTGTTCACCGCAGTCCACAATCTGACAGAAACAACTTTGTAAAGGCGCCTGATGATGATAAACACAATGACACGTTAATGCGGTATGTAATTCTGAAGGGACCAAACAAAACGCGGCTTAATCTTATGCAGGATATCTTATTAATACAGCTTAACTTTGTTGCTTGTGTGAAATAAATAAATAAAATAAATACCATTGAAGAAGTTACATCTCATGTTTCTTGAAGTGATAAAAATGCTTTTCGATTAATTCTTGACTGACAATCTTTAAGTAACGCCGCGCTGGTACAAATAAAAATCGTTATTCTTTTAAAATTTTTTTACCAACTGTAATTGATTTTGTCTTCCATCCTACATAATCATGTCTACCTTTCGAGTTGATCCGACCACAAAATAAACACCCTAAAAATTAATAAAGTCGCGTTACCCTTAGGATGAGACCACAACTAAAATATAATTAGCTGCCAGACCAATGGTGGTCACTTTAAAAATTGAATGTAAAACCAGTCGAGTGTAATTTTTAGTTTTGAGTGGCGTAAATTTGGCCGCGTAATTTCTGCTGAATACATTCGGTTTTCAAAGTAGTATCTGGCTATCTCTGTGGGAAAGAGGCGTGACGGTATGTATGTATGTACATTCGGTTTTATACAATAATCTAGTTTCGTTCATCACACGGCGACTTAAAATGAGCTGGACTTTGGTACCTACCTAGTTATGCACAAAAATTACGTGACTCACAACTCAAAAAAATTACGCTAGTCTAGCTCATCTTTACTTTACACTTGCTTGATGGAATTGATAATCTGAGATAGATTAATATGTTTTACGTGCAATAATACAACTTTTGCAATTTTCACTCACACAATCACGCAATGAAATGTGTACAACTAAACTAACAATATTATTTTGCGTGATTGAGTTCAAGGTGTCGTAGTAATGTTTGCTTGGGATTGAGGATCCTGCAAGACGAAGCAATTTTAACTTACTTACCATTAATTTCTGTCACTCTTAAACAAAACAGCAGGTCAAACGAACCAGCAGCAGCAGCAGGGGAAACGTGAGTTAGGCTGCGACCACACCGCCGCTTAAAAAACGGTGACGTTACGGAATCGCAACAAAATGTATGAAGAAACGGTGAGAAGACGTGACGCCTACGACACGTCACTGCGTATACGCGGCGGTTTGGTCGCACCCTAATCCGTTTATTTACATTAATATGTCTGAGCCTCACGGTAGTTTTATATTAAAAACAGCAGTCCTTTTTTTCGAAAATTATTATGACAGCTATTTAACTCCATGAAAGGAAAAACTTGGCTGAACATAATAAGCTTCTGGAATCAATAGGACGCTTGTTCAAAGTCACATCTGACGATGCAGATAGGAGTGGGGCAGCGCGGGGGGTGGGCGGGCTTTGCGGGGCGGCCGGCGGCGGCAGTCCCGCGCAGGCCACGGTGCGAGTCACGCGTGCTGCCATGCTTCGCGGACAAGTCTCAAAATCAGCTGTTGTCATCTGTCAAAGTCGCGCGGTCTCTGTACCGCCAGGCTAGCAGCTGTACTCCGGATCGGGTGATCAGTGCGCGTGGCGGTTTTGGTGTTCGGTGTGGTTGAGTGCAGAGTGGTAGTGGTGGAGCTGGTGCGGTGTGGCACCTGCAGCGGAGTGCATGTGAGCGCGCGGGCGGTATGCTGCGCGGCGCGGGCGGCGCGGCGGCGGGCACGCTGGGGCTGCCGCCGCCGCACGCGCGCCTCTCGCTCTTCGACTCCTGCCACCGCAAGATCAGGCTGATCGGTGGCGGCCCGGTAGCCTTCCTCGGAGGCCTAGTCGCGTGAGTACCGAAATCATCGCACTCGACGCTCCATGGCTCCATCACAACCTGACTCACAGCCGTCGTATAAAAATATACCACCTACTTACATGAGTCAATTTTAATGAATTTCAAACTTAATGTATAAAATACGTTAAATATAGACAAGTGTTCTTCACCTGTTGGTTTACGATTTTCAATCTTGCAAAAGCTGGAACAACTTTAAGTGTCGCCATCGCAATGTTACAGGGATTTATTTAACAAATGTAAGTACTTTCTCGGCAGATACATTGATATAATGTCGCTCTCACTCAGTTAGTTTGCCTTCTCAGAACTGTAATTTCTGTGGTCACAGATAACAAAGTGTAGTTTATTATGTCCTGGTATTGTCTCCATTCCACTGGCATCGTAATGGACTGTTGGAGTGTCGTGCTCGTGCAGTATCCCGCCCGAGTCACGTCACGTCGCGACCGACACTGGACGGTGGACTGGACGGCGACGAACAGTAAATTCTGTTCTCAATATTCTATTCGACTGACCCTACTTCTCTTCGCCCATGAAGCTCACGCTGTAAGCAAGCACAATAAAATCATCTGCGTGTGTAACTATAATTATATCTGCAACTACAGTGCTTCTATTTTCAACTGTATTGAAATCCGGATGGCATGATGGCTATTGTAAAATGGCCGGCCATATTCTTCAATAATGCGTTCGATGTCCATCTGTGCAATCGATCGAAACCTGACGACAGTGACGGACGACTGTCGAAACACAAAGTTTGATAACGGGCAGCAATGTTATGTATGAAATAAAATAATTAAAACTCTGAATATAGTCAGCAATTACTAACGGTATAAATAAATACTAATCTCTTTATGTGACGTGATTTCATAACGAAAACTTCGAGTACATACTAGCCGCTTTGGATTTATCTAGATCTAGACTAGACAATCGTTCAGAATCGTCACTGGAAAACATTAACAATGGTCACAAAATATTTACCTTGCTACTCCGCTACTTAATTAACAATGGTGGCGGAAGAAAGGTTTTCTTTGCACAAAGTGCAGCTAAGACTTTTCTTACAGGCCTTGCAGTCAGCATCAGCACCGACGACTTATGCTTGTTATGCATATTTACTTGAAAAGGATAAAATCTGGATTGAAAATAAAAGTATCCGATTGTGGCAAGACAGACTGGATGTGCTGTAGCTTGCTATGATCCACGCTAATCACGGATCCTTTGATCGCGCGCCTGCGCCGGCGCACTCGCGTCGTATCGTGTCGATCACGCCTTTGATCCGAGGCGATCAATATAATATGCTTTTAAGAAATAAACCTATGTACAATGCAATCGTCGGGCTCGGGTAACTTTTGTCTGTGGGGAACTGAGGAATTTGTATACCAAATGGCCGTTCGTCAACTCCATGCTAAGTCATACCTATGGTTGTTTCCGCTGTGGTCGACTCAAAGTAGGTACCCGGTTAACAAGCACATTGGCTTAACAAAATTAAAAAATGACGAATAATAATATACTTACTTGTTGTTACTTGCATCCAACCAAAGCCACTTTCAACTAATTCGTCGAAGGTATAATACGAATATAATGTATTTTTTTAAACAGAATCTGGACCGAACTGATTTATATTAGATGCAATTTATTATGGCTCAATAGTGGTATCGTATCGTCCATAATGTGGTAATCTGATGGTGCGGCCTGAATCCGTGACCCGTATCGGAGTATCGGGCCCGCGCCGGGCGCGCGCGCCGCGGTACAGTTGCGCGTAACGGGACCCACCGCCGGCCCCGCGGCCCCGATACGCAGCCGCCAACAGACTCTACTTGTAGCGCATTGTCATCCACCACGTCTCGGAGCGTACTATTTATTTACAACATTTTAGCATGTGATGACCGATTTCACTCAATTACTTACCACTTCAATTAACATAGATTCGGAAGATTTCGTTCTTATTTTTTTACATTGCGGAAAATATTCGTTGGCCCCCACTTCCATTGCTTAGCCGCATTATGCCGTCCTCTCTCTTTTTCAACGTTGATGATAATCTAATGCATGCTCTGATGACCAAAAATGCTGTAAGAAATGGTATATTGAGCTATGCTCATTATACAGACATCCGCGTTCTTACGAGTGAAGCGATTTAGGTATTGTAGCACACATCAGCGTGTCAACGCGGATTGGAATCGCCTCGCCGTCAATCGGGCGTCAACCAAAAGCACATAACGGAAGCCATTCGGCATCGGCATTCGGCACCCAATGGAAGACGTAGCGGTTAATGATTGTCGACATTCAATAGCTTGAAGACAAGCGGCGTTGCAGTGTGGAGGCGCAAACGCCGCCCCGTTGTGAGCGCGGTGACAGCGAGTTGCTGAGGCGAAGCGATGCCCATTAGTGTGCGTTACCGTACTGTAGTTTAAAATAATGTAAAAATAAAAATACTGAACGGGTCGCATTGGATCGCTGCCGATCCCGTGATGATTTGATAAGTGTGCTACAAGCTACAACCATATTGTACCGCAAACGGGCCGTACATAGCCCGACTATGCCCGCGTGTCGATACGCAATTACGAGGGCTTTTCAAAGTTTGATACCTCACCTATGTGTATAATTTTCATGGCTTTTTTTTACTGATGTAGACAATTGTTTGTACTGGGAGTGGGACCCTCGGGGCGAGCCGCCGCGAAGGTCGCCGCCCGCGCTAGACCCACTTCACGCTCGCTAATTGACACAAATTGGCCTCGATTCCGCAACACTTACTCAACACCTGACTCCCGCAACAACACGCACTGTTATTGTTGGGGAGTCGGCCATTACCTACGTAATGTTTATGTCGACCGCGCTCGTCGCGTCATGCCTGTTAGATCCAATTCATTCTTATTACAGCTTGTAATATCTTCCGTTCTTAGTAGTAGTAGAAGTTCTTCTGGAAAAGCAACACTACATTACGGACAGAGGTACTAATACATTTTTAGTACGCTTTACTTGTAGTGTGGCTTTTCATAGCAGATCTTGTGCTCGTGTCGTGACCTGCCCTGTCTTGCGAGAGCGCGGGGTGCAGTGCAGGCCAGTGAAAGTGCCCGCCGAGACACGCGAATGAACTTATTGCATTATCACTAAAAAGCCAGCGCGAGATGGATGCTGTCCGATCTCACTCTTCCAACAACTTGTTCCATCCATTATCTTCAGTGACGACGACGAAACGAACCGCTGCACATAGGTAAAAGGGCTTTTTGTATCATAGTTGCACCATGGATCAAAATCTTGTGCATTGTGGGAGTCATAGATATTGTGGGAGTTCATATTCATAATCTGCAACGTTAGATCTTCACAATAATTTTCTTGCGACAAAATATGTTTCCAAGAATGCTCACTTTTTCTCAAAATTTACAATTTCTTGCCTTTGCATTTTCTCAAATAGAAATTTTTAGGGTTCTACTCAATCTTCTGCAACTCCCTCTGATCATAAAACAAAAAAAAAAAAACAATTAAGACCGCATAAAAAACAAAATGAAAAAATCGAGATTTTTTCATCACATCTTTTAATAGTTTCTAAAAAGTAAAAGCACGGGAGAGCACACCTAAAACTAATGCATTTACCTAATATAAAGACCCCACTTTATGATAAAACGAATATCTTTGCTTGGACGCGATTGGAAATATAACAATAGTAGATTGATAAACTAGGGTTGAAATATACCCATTTCACCTGAGACATTTCTGGTGCCCGAACGAAGTGAGGGCGCCAATAGTTCGAGGGTGAAATGGGTAATTTCATCCGAGTTGAACACTACTTTTCATTTCGAATATGAGGAAATTAAAATTTCACTAACGTCGTATGGTCGCATTTAATATTTGTTACGTTTGTCATTCTCTTCCCGCTCTTTTTTCTATTGCGCGATTTGCGCGCATTGCGCATTTCTTCTGCGCACCAATGGCGGCTGGCTAGTTTTTTTTTTAACTTGCGGACACGGAGGTCGCTATCAATTAATTGTCGACTTAAATATTTCAAGCTAAAAAAATTACCGAACGTAATAATTTCTACTAATTCTCGTTGTATACGCTTGCATATAGCGGGAATGTTATTTTAAGATTATTTTGCCTTTTACAATTAAAAAGGAACTATAAAAAACTTTCAACCCAAGGGTCGCGATGAGTCACTTTCAACCCTATATCCAGATAATCAATGACCTACCCCCTTATTCATAAACGCACTATAGGCCTCTGTTAACTTAGTAATCGTTTGTCCTTATCTGTCACTTTGACATTTACCTTTCACATATAAGGACAAACGATTACTAACTTACCTGAGGCCTATAGTGCGTTTATGAATAAAGGGGCTACTTTCAGAGTATGAGAGATGAAAAAACCTTTTTTAATTTCTAACTCGTGGTATTTTGCCACCATTTTTGATGCTGTTTTCAGTGTTTTCTATCTTAAAAGGTAATAAGAATTATTCAAAATATATACATGCAATTTAATAAAAAATATGCTCTCTTACCTGTAGTATCCAAATCCATCAAGACTATTTTCAATATATTGACACACAAAAAAAAAACGGAGTTTTGAACAAACTACTTTTTCACGAATGCCGAGAAGAAATTATGCACTTGGGATGACTATCAAATCAAGTTCCGACTAACATAGCGACGAAAGCACTTATATAAGGGCTAGGGAGGGGGATGTTTATGGTTCTAGGACTATTCAACCTTATCAGGAAGGTATTATTGTTCAAGTTGGAAGCTATCTTCATCAAGGTAGCGAGCTTGTTGTCCGCGACTTCGTCCGTGCATAAAAATATAGCATATTGTTCATCTCGGGTATAATATAATGTAGTAATGTCTAAAATAGTGAAAGAATGTTTGTAATTGGTCCAGTAGTTCAAATTTATCTTCTTTATAATACTAGTTTCGATTACGACTATTACAAGAAGCAATCGAGCACAAACCTCAGAAATATCAAAAAGTAAAGGCTGTTTTATTAGAATACGAGTATCCCTTCGAGAAAATTCGCCATCTACACTACTACTACTATCACTTTAACAAGGCTAAATTATGTACATTATGTAGTGAGAGGTTCGGATTATGCTCATTTAGAAGACAAACATTTTTTTAATTATTTAAGCTTCCTGTCATTTGCGAAAGGTACCTACCTACCTAATCTAATAAAATTTCCGGTATTCAACGATAAATGAATGGCACCATAAGTTGTATTGTAGTAACTCATTAACTAACGAGGTTATCCAAAGTTGTTGTTTGTAAGTTGGGCGGCGCGCGTTGTTTCCCAACGCCGCCGCGTACCTCCATACGTGTGCTCGCGGCTGGTGGCGTGCGGATTGCGACACACCCGAGCTCCGTGCTCGCTTGCGCTACATGTCGACTACTTGCCTTGCCTATCTATCTACCTACCTACCTACTTGTGGTTCTGCCCCGAGTAGGTATGACTCGTTGTTTGTGGCTCGAAAATTTATTTGATCTGGCTGGGGGCAATTTTTTAAATCGCACCTGTGAAAACACCAACGCCACGCCAACGTATCTTTAATTTCAAAATTCCTTTGGAATATATATTAAGTCGACTTATCGGGTTTGACCACACCACGCAGCCCTCGGATTTTGTACTACTGCACTCGTTTTGCAAGTGCACTTACGCATAATTTTTCAATTAGAGAACAAATAATTTTTAGAAATTATTTTCATAAATCGGCCTCTCGGAAGTTTCCCTGTGTTTACTGAGAATCCTTTTACTAGAGTTAATCTGGAGAACTATCGATTGATTAGGGGATCCCTCCATTACCCATAATTTCATTTGTACTAATTTCATTTGCCATAATGGTCACTGGCTATAACCTTCAATTGCCCTAATATCACATGCCATAATTTTTGAATGCCATAATACTCAAACGTCATAATCATAATGTTCAACATCTCTAATATTAGATACCATAATATCACTTTCAATATTTTTACTTTCCATAACTTTCAAAATCACTTACATTTCATGCCATAACAACCATTTGCCATAATTAAGGAAAAAACAGATCCAGACTGTTGAAATTTACTGCTACCGAAACACGGTAGGTTCGTTAGGTTTCTTGCGACCCTCAGAGCTGAAACAGAAGCATCTCTTAGGGCTCGGGGGGCAAAGCCCCCTTAAATAGCCACATGCCTGGTCAATTAATATATAGGTTAGGTTAGGTTAGAATGGTGTCAAGGCGCGAAGCGCCAAAACTAGGCGGAATAGGAGCTCCGCAAAGCGGAGCTCCGTCGACTTCGCCTCAGGGTCATTCAGTTCATATTTATGTTTGTTTTCTAGACATCACATCTGTTAAACGTAGATAATTAACACAACCCGTAGTAAAAAAATAACATTTTAAAATTAGTTATTATTATCATTACAAGAATCAAAATTCTGGATTTTTTATGGCAAATAATTATTATGGCGTTTGAATTTTATGGCAAATGATTTTAGGACAATTGATAATAGGAAAAATGAAATTTATGGCAAACGTATCGTTATGGCACCTGAAAATTATGGCAAATGAAAATATGGCTAATGATCATTATGGCATATATATCGTTATGGAATATAAAATTATGGCAAATGAAATTCGGGCATGTGAAATTAGTTTATATGAAATTCGGGCAAACAATAGAGAACCAGTCTTACCGTGGCCCATCCGTCGCCTGTGCAGCCTGTGCTCAGGCGTCAGGCGCTTGTTGCTTGGATGGAAGGAAGCGAACATAATGCCGAATACGGAACTGCTGACGGTTTTTACGGTATAACTATTGAACTAACATAGAACCTATCTATCTAACTTGGTTAGACACCAAATAAAAAAAATATCATGGGACAAATTACACCCAATTGACCCAGTCCCAAACTAAGCAAAGCTTATACTATGGGTATCAGGCAACGGATAAACATATATATATAATGTAGATAAATACATACTTAAATACATATACAACATCCATGACTCGGGCACAAACATTCGTATTCGTATTCATCATACAAATGTCTGCCCCTACCGGTTCGAACCCGAGACCTCTAGCTTCATAGTCAGGGTCACTAACCGCTAGACTATCCTAAACACTAAGCTGAGAACAACGTAGGTAACTTACAAAACCCTTCTTTAATTCTATTTTGATTTCATCTCACTACAAATCGAATGATTTCTTGCCTTCCATGTGATTTGTGTGACATTAAGTTTGTACTTGAACTTGTTGATTTCCGACTATAGCATCCTACAAATGTTACCAGAACAGAAAATTCAGTAATTGAACTGGTTGAAGGCAGCGTGCGCTGACTGGGCGCGGAGGCGGCCGACGCGCGGACGCGCGGGCGCAGCGCAGCCGGTCGCGGCACTTATTGTGTTGTATTGTGATGATGTCTGACGTTGACGTGTCGTGTCTCGAACTGGTTTCATTGTCACAAATAGTCACAATACGATGATAGGGTTCATTTACCTTGCGCTGAGTAGATACAAATCACGATTGAAAGATAAATAAAAACAAATGCAAAAAACCAGCCAAGTGCGAGTCGGACTCGCGTACGAAGGGTTCCGTGTTCCGTACCAGAAAAAAGCTTTAACCTCCTTGCTATTACGGTTCATGAGATACAGCAAAAAACGCCAAGAATTATTTTGATTTTAGTATTTATTTGTTGTTGCAGCCACAATAAAAATACATAATCTGTGCAAATTTCAACTGTCTAGCTATTACGGTTTTTGAGATCTAGCTCGGCGAGTGGTAGCCATGAAAAAGGACTAAAATATCACGTTTTTTGTATGGGAGCCCCCCTTAATTATTATTATTATTTTGTTTTTAGGATTTGTTGTTATAGCGGCAACATAAATACACAATCTGTGAGAATTTTAACTGTCTAGCTATTACGGTTCTTGAGATACAGCCTGGTGACAGACGGACTGACGGACAGCAAAGTCTTAGTAATAGGGTCCGCTTTTTATCCTTTGGGTACGGAACCCAAAAAACGGATTCTTTCACCAGGAAGGCTGCATTCGACCAAAGTTTTTATTCCAGGATTAACACTTACTCTCTGATACTAATATCAAAATAGTATGGCGTTTTGACTTTAGCATCTGAGAGTAGGTGTTAAGGTATGACGTCACGTTTTCTCACCGTTTCTTCATACATTTTTGTTGCGATTCCGTAACGTCACCGTTGGCGGCGGTGTGGTCCTTATTCCTGGAATAAAAACTTTGGTCGAATCCAGCCTAAGTGGCATGTATTCGAACATAGCGCTCAGTTCCCGCGGGAGTAGACGAAGTTGCAGGAAACAGTAGATTTTAATAAACTATACTATCCCATGTGAGAGACATCCCATTTGTAAACAAGTGGTGCGAAGGTTCAAGCCATGGCTGACTGTCTTCACATAATTGTTTGTAAATGTTAATGCTGTTTCCTGTTTATTTTCTATACTACGTGTTATACATGTTGTTCTGCTATTATTAAGTTATGTGTATGAATTTCACAGTGCCTTGGCTTGTCTGTAATGCTGTGTAATTATTTCAATAAATAAATAAATAAATAAATAAATAAATGGCTGCGATCGTGCTGGAGGTGGAGCGGTGCCGAGACTGCCGAGCTGCCAGCTGCCGAGCGACGGTAAAAGTGGCCCGACCGCCTCGCGCCGGCCACCGGGGGGACCGCACCGGGCCGAGCCGCCGAGCGCCGCCTACATACCTACATATTTGCGCACTCTTCTTTAGTTAATAGACGTGTTTAGAAACTACAACCATAACTCACATCTTATTGCCTCCATGGCCTCTATGCTATGGTACTGACTTGAGACATCTGAGCATCCGTGTCGAAACTTGGAACTAAACTAACGTCAAACGTCAACCGTACAATAAAAGTCCGTCTCCGAGTCATGCTCCATCCAAATCATGTCCTCCTTGACGCGTCTGTCAACGGCGAACCCTGCTAGCCCCGGAGGTGAGAGCGAGAATAGCTGGCGAAATCAAATTTGGTTTTAAAGGTGCGGTTGCAAGGCGCACAGTACTGAACCACTATTTATTTACAAACATACATACACTTATGTAAATGCCATGGATGCAATTTGAATAAACAAACATACACAAATCACGTCTTTATCCCTTACGGGGTAGACAGAGCCTAAGGTGACAAGACCCACAGGCCACGTTTAGCAAGATTGAGGGCGTATAGATGGAAAATGGAATCAAAATAGTGATGGTGATGGGTTGCTAGCCGCATCGCCTATAACATTATTCCTATGATTTTCGCCCATTCCTTCGATGGGCTTTTACCATCTGCGCGGGAAGAGAAGCATTTGTGCATTTGGTAAATGAAACATAGAATGCTATGTTTATACTTTGCTTTATTAACAAGTACTCCGAAGCAGCTGTTCAAAGTAAGAAGAGCGTGCGACGCCGCGGCGGCCGCCGGCGCCGGCGCACGTGTGACGCCTCGCAAACATCGGACTCTAATGAATATTAAGGGACAGGATAATTAGTATGGCCAGTGCGTGGCGGTGTCGCTGACACGAGCGATAGGTCACTCCACTCCACTTTACTCCGTGTGGCACTGATACGTCATTCTATTCTACATATTTATACTTATGCATATACGAACGTATTGTTCATCGATAGACATTTGTTTTTCATTATCAGTCCTTCATCATCATCATCATCGTCGTCTGTTAAGTTTTGGCTGTGTTTTGAGTGGGGCGGGGGCTGCGCTGGCGGCCGGCGTCCGCCGCCGCGCTCGCTGCCGGCACACAACACAATGTCTGCGTCGTACACAAAGCAAATAGATTGTGCCTTTGTTTCCATAACAATGACGAACCTTGACAACTATTCGGCGACGAGAAGAGTGTCGAGCAGTACCAGGCCCCAGCTCGGTACAGTGAGCAAGGCGAGGACTCGTACGACAGGGGCAGTAGTTTGCTGGTCGCTGTCTGCCAATTTTATTATGAACACGGCGTAATAATAACTTAATAAAAAATGCACGTCTAATAAATTAATAATTTTTGAGTTACTAAATATTGAAGAAGTTATATATTAAATCGATGTTGCGGCGATATTGTTAATCGCTCTATACATTTATCTTCGTGACTACCTGCGTTAATTAAATTACCTGAAACCGATAAATTCATAAAAACTAGTCTGGAGAAATGTGAAAACTGTAGTGAATTACGCGAATTGTGGAAGTATCTATTACGATGAAAGCATTTTCTGAATAGTTGTCGAGCTCGCACGACATGAAACAGCCGTTTTGGCGAATAGTCCGACCCCGTGGAAGTGGTAATTACGCGGGCCCGTGACGTCACGCGCCTGCCACTCCCCGCTCCCCCGCCGCGCAACAGGTGTTGGCGCCCGACTCCCGGCCTCCCAGCGTGACGTCACCGCTCCATATCTGCGCCCTCCGTGACCTCGGCTATACGACTCTCAACTGTCGCCGGTGATATACCTATTTCTAGTTCACGTTTTTACGGAATAGCAAATTTTAGCAGTCGAATGATGCTAAACGTGGGTTTTAGGTCTTGTTACCCTAGGCCCTATCTACCCCGTAAGGGATAAATATGTATAGCAGTCGAAATCCTTCTGTAAAGTTTACCTACCGATTCATTATTTAGGACAGTACTTACTGCCTTAGTATCAAATTATAAATTAAATCTTATCATAACATGGCGACTGACCGCGACTGCTGAGGGTGCATCGATCGGTGCCGGTGGGCAGGAACTGCAGGAAGCGGCATCGATCGATTCTTAAATCTGAAGCTTGAATGTGCAACTATTTTGCATTTGGCAGCCCCCGGCGGATTTTCATAGATTTATCACTATAATAATAGGTAGGTGAATATAGGTGCGTAAACACTTTGTAAATACATTTTAGTTTTATCTTTCGCTACTTAATTAACTAAGTTCAGTGGGTTTTTAAGAAATGATTTAATTCTTTTTAAAGGTTTTTATCCGTCGTGGGTTTTTACAAAAAAAATAATTTTGCTTTTTATGTTATGGGTGAATCTATAGCCACTGTTTAAAGCTACGTAATATTGATGTGTGTGTTAGCTGTTAGAAACCCTTTTTAGTAGGTACTAATATATCCGTTGTGCGTTGTGCTATAATGATGTGTTTTCACTCAACCTCCTCATAGCCTCATACCTCATGCTCATGGAGACCCTGCCAGAATGGTGCAGTATTTCGCGTGTTTTTAGGGTTCCGTACCCAAAGGGTAAAAACGGGACCCTATGATTAACAGCCTTATTCATAAAAAATCCTTAATTGAGGTTTGATCAGTTCATTACTTAACAGACTGATTAAGCTTATTTGACAGTTGTTAAAAAGTATGATTCATAAACGCTTGCTAGCAGTCTGTTAACTAATGAGCTGTTGATGAATGGATTAGACGCGTTATGTTGTCACCTTGACAAATCATAGACCGACGGCAACAACGTATATGGTTCTACTAGAATAATGACAACTTTACAGGAGAGCAAAAAGAAAGTATAAATCTTCATAACTTTTTTTTTACGGAAGATAATAATCTAAAATTTGGCATGTGGGATAAGAATTTCATTTCATTGTTGTTTTTGTAATCAAATAACCCAATTTATTTAAAGTTTTTGAGAAAAAGCAGATAGTCCCTATAATTTAGGTAAAATCGCTTGCTCACAACTGTGTATACTGTTCTATCTACCACTTGAGATAATATACTCTGGTGTAATTTTCTATAAAATTTACGTACGCAGTTCTATATGGCACTTAGAACATTGTGCTAGGATTCAAAATGTATGTATATAGGTCTATCTGCCACCTCGAATTCAATACTTCGTAATAAAAGTGTTTATCTTTCAGTAAAAGATTCTATGTGAGGATCCGGTTATGAATTATAGGTCACTAATTTAGTTTCTTTTTTCAAAATTGAATAACGTAACCGTTAATTACACTCTTTATCCTTTATTTTGTATGCTATAAACTTATTAAATATGTATGCAAAACAAAATTTTGACACATTTTGTAGATATAACTTTATTCTAAATCAGTTTAAGAGCTAACCGGACAATGTAGATAGTTCCAAATAAAAGTCAAAGTACATTAGATGAGTTATTTATTTAGTAATATACAATGCAATTTAACTAAAACCGTACACTTTACGAAATAATTATTTCAATATCAAATATCAGTACTGTCAAATGAATCAAGAACTTTACTTCTTGATTTTTATGTTTACTTTCACGGTTTTACCCGTTACAAATTAAATGCTATAGGTAGTGTAGCGGTACAGCATGCATCACGGAATGATGAGGATCCGAGTTCAATTCCCGGCCATAGCTTTACTTTTTGGATTTTTCTGTGTTCTAATATTAATTTAGAAATTCAAATGTCACTCTTAATCTTTGAAAAATATAGAATAACCAGTAATTCTACATGAAGAACCTTGTAACGTTGTTCTTTCACCGCATCGCATATAACATGATTCCTAAGATTTTCAGAAATCAGAAATCAGAAATGTTTATTATCATAGCTGTTACACAATTAACACTTTGCACAACATACAGACCATCCCTCCGATCCATCCCTTCGATGGGATTTTACCATATGCGCAGGAAAAAAGCAGCTGGTACATTTTACGAGTATATTTTATCTTTACTCTCAGACCAGCATGGAAGATCTAAGATGCAATACCTTATGTGCCAGTAATTTCACCGGTTGTCCAACTCTCCATGTCGGAACACAGAAGCGCAAGCCAAACAGTATTTAGCGACAGGTTTACCAAGTAATTGGAGTAGTTGCAGTACTGCGTCACAGTCACAGTCACTCCACCGGAACATGTGGCAGTGCACAAATTACGTGAAAATGTCAACACTGGGTAGGGAGGGTGATCAGCGAGCCAACTGCATACCTCACGAACGTTTTTCTCTCCAGGATGAAATCAAAAATAGCTACAGAAATACGGAGCATAACTACACTGATTTACTTACCTGTGACCATCAATAAAAATTGGAAGTAGGCAGGATATTATATGCCGCAGACAGGACCACAAATGGGGTAGACGGGCGCTTAAATGGAATTCCAGAGTGCATCACAAAAATGTGGGAAAGCACAGGAATGTCAGAAGATAACTGATGATATGACCTTATCAATGTGGCTGGGTGGAATTGGATGCAAAAAGCACAAGATCTGAAGGAATGGCGTGCATTAGAAGAAATCTACACTCAGTTTGGGTGGATTATCATTGAAGAAGAGAGTAGAGAGATATATAATTATGCTAATGCTACATCTAGTCCATACTTTTATACAGATACGAAGCTTGGACTACTAAGGAATACTCCAGAAAACACATATAGGCATTTGGGATGTGGGGTTATAGCCAAACACTTGACACCAGCCGGACTCCGAGGATTACAAGATGAATAATTCCTGAAGCGTGTTGAAAAGAAACGTGAACTGGAGTAACAGTGACGCCTCTCAATTTTCGGCAAGGCGTTTCATTTCTCGATGCGGCGAATATTCGTGAAACTTACGTAAACATACAAACGTAAATTACGTCTTTTCATTTACGAGCCAGACAGAGCCAGAGGAGAAAAGGTTTAAAGTAACCAAGGAACGAGATATCTGCAACTCGTATTTACTACATGATGTACTTTTATATTGACATGTGATCGCCAGCAGAAAGTGGAAGTGGGCAGGCCATATATTATATACCGCTGACTAGACAACAGGTGGGGTAGAGTGGGACACCGAAATGTGGGCAGGCAACCGATCCGTTAGACCGATGATCTTGTCAAAGTGGCAGGGAAGGATTGAATGCGAAAGGTGCAAGATCAAAACGAGTGGCGTGCATTGAAAGAGACCTACACTCGGCTTTGGGTGGATTATGGTTGAGGAAGAGAAGAGAGAGTACTTTATATTTTTATAAATTGTATCTTCTGGCACTTCAAATGCTCTTATAATAAAATTAGAATAGAATAGAATAGAATAGAATCGTTTATTCCTCGCACCATGTCTGCGTCCTTAAAAGCGACTCTTCTGAAAGGCATATATCATGCATATTAAAAACAACACACTCGTAATACAGATTATAATTTACCTATAAGCTGATGGCTCGTGAATTTATCGACATGTTTTAATAAGTAAGTACGAGTATAGGTGTTAGCAGTGCAAAATAAACAGTAATAAAAATAAGGATTAGATGTCGCAAAACTTAGATAGTTATTAACGTAAAGCATAGCAATAGAGTAACAAAATCCCAAATTAAGATAAATTTTATGTTTTTTTTTTAAATTTAAGCGGCATTTGCAATGGCAGATAGAATTATTCAAATCTATCCAAAACTGTCTTGCGTATGGTTTTGCTCTTGCCAAAATCAGCTGTTCATATTTGTGGCGGCCATTTTGTGAGTTAGCAGAGAGATAAAGGAGGGTCTACGGTCCACTAACTTTCGGAAGACTTAACAGACCCTTGAAGGACTGATTAGCGCTAATTGACGTTTATGAATCATGTTTTTTTGCATCGGTCCTATAGCGAGCTTATAGCGAGCCTCTAACTTTTTATGAATAAGGCTGTAAGACTTCGCTGTCCTTCCGTCCGCCCGTCTGTCACCAGGCTGTATCTCAAGAACCGTAATAGCTACAGTTGAAATTTTCACAGATTGTGTATTTCTGTTGCCGCTATAACAACAAATACTAAAAACAAAATAATAATAATAATAATTAAGGGCGCTCCCATACAAAAAATGTGATATTTTAGCCCTTTTTCATTGCTACCACTCGCCGAGCTAGATCTCAAGAACCGTAATAGCTAGACAGTTGAAATTTGCACAATTATGTATTTTTATTGTGGCTACAACAACAAATACTAAAATCAAAATAATAATAATAATTAAGGGGGGCTCCCATATAACAGAGTAGTTGTTGGCGTTTTTTTGCTGTATCTCATGAACCGTAATAGCAAGGAGATTAAAATTTTCACAGATGTTGTATTTTTATTGCCACAATAATAACAAGTACTTAATAAAAATAAAATAAAAATAATTTATAATATGCGCGACTGAACCGAAAGTGCTGAAGGACATTGATGATTTTTTGGAACACTGGTACTACGTTAGAAAAGAATAGAGTAATTTATTTACAATATGCTTATTGAGGATTCGATAGCACAGGAGTAGAAATTGGGAGCGAAAGTAAAAACCAAGCAGTTGACATGAGAGTTATATTTAGACAGAAGGATATATGACAGAATATTTAAAAAAGCATGTAAAAAAAGCAACTTTAAATAAAGAATAATAGACAAATATAAAAGACCTATTTACAGCGCCAACAATGCTGTTTACGACTTTGGCGGTTTTAACAACATTCTTAGTGGTCGTTAGATACTGCTATTTGAAGAAATCCACATAATTAGCAAATTAGCAAATCTAACTAATATTATAAATGCGAAAGTATGGATGGATGTTTGTTTGATACTCAATCACGCCAGAACGGCCCAACGAATCTGGATGAAATTCGGCACATAGATAGAGAAGTCTGGAATAGCACATAGGCTACTTTTTATCCCAGAAAATTCCCGCGGGACAGCGATGAACGAATTCTTTGCAGACAAAGTCGTACGAGTACAGGGTAATATATGTATGACTACCAGTCATACATATATTAGTGAGTTTTCATTAACATCTTTTACCTATGGGACAAACTTATATCAAGAAGGAGGAAAAGAAAATTGTAATTGCCCAAAATGGCCAAAATGATGCGACAACCAGATCAAGTGAGCATGCCAATGTCAATAATGCGCTGGTCAGTGCATTACTTGTTACCTTTGCGATAATTGTGGTGCTGTATAAATTGATAAGAAAAGCATACGAAAAATATATCGAGAAGGAAATACGACGAGAAGTAGGTATGGGCGAGGATGCAGTTCAGACTTTCACTGCGTAGGCAAGCAGCCCCGAACCAGCCGAGCAGCCGTTTAGTATATATATCTGTTGTGCTATGTTGATTAGTTAGTGGCTCAAGGTTTCAACAATGGGGGTCCTGATGACAATAGTAAATGTCGCGTGTTAATTAGGCATGTTCTTGAAAAGCGATAGTCGCATTGTTAAAAAATATTTATACTATGTATATTTAGTTATAATTTTCGACGAGAGTAGAAATAGATATACCTTATCTTAAATGACTTCTAAAGTCAAACTTAAGATGATGCAAATCCAACACTGAAACAACGGCACCATACAAAGGTACATTAATGTAAAACTTACTTGAAGTGGTTATTTTTATTTTAAAATCGATCGGTCTCTATTACTGCAATGCGGGGACAGTAGGCGTAGGTTAGGTAGGTACTTACTTGCTGGCGCGACCGTTTCGCTCGATCGAAGCAGACGCGTCTTTGCGCAAATACCTACTTGCTGGAGGAAATTATTCATTTATTTTGTACTAGCTGTTGCCCGCGACTTCGTCTGCAAAGAATTCGTTTATCGCTATCCCGCGGGAACTACGCAATTTTCCGGGATAAAAAGTAGCTTATGTGTTATTCCAAATCATAAACTATGTCTGTTCCAAATTTTATCCAGATCCGTTAAGCCGTACTGGCGTGAAAGAGTAACAAACATCCATACATCCATACATCCATACTTACAAACTTTCGCCTTTATAATAGTAGTAGGATGCAACGAACACAGGTTTTATTAAGAAGAAGCAAAAGGCTAACTGAAACAGCCATTTGACGCCACTTGTTTGAGTTGGCATCGTCAGCTGCGATCTGGCAGCCTAACGTGTAGTCACAAATTTTGATGCGGAATGACTTGTAATGAAAATATTGCGCGGTGCTTTGATGGAAGACACGCAGCTTTAAATGCCAAAGCGTGTTTCCGCAAGTTAGAATATACTATGTAGGCATATAATATGTGGTCGGTGTCCACTGGCCGCGGCTCAGCCTTGACCTTCGCCGCCCGCGCCCCCGCGCCGCCCGCCGCCCCTGCGAGGGAGAGGGCCGCCGTTCTCACGTTTATTTATATTATACTCCGCTCCACTTGCTCAAGGATGCGATTACCTCGCCCGTTGCGATACTAGTACTAGCAATATTACGCGTCATTTGTGGGTTGCACTCTTGACGCCATCCAGTGTCTTTTTCCTTATATTATTATTATAGTCCTTATGGTCGCCGTTGAATAAAAACGCCCTTCTCAGTCCTATCTCATTTGGCTTATTTTGTGCAACAAAATGCGGTTTTTATTCTGCTAAAATCGAGCTGAGGTGCCAATAAGTTTCTGTCAAAAATTTCATTTTTAATACCTACAAGCTTTTTTTCGCTGACTGTACTTGCATTGTCATCCGTCGTACATAATATGTATACCTACTTACAAGTCAATCGGACCAACCGTTGAGGAGTTCCGTCTTGCGGAGACGATCCTGGCTTGAGTGATATGATTGCTTGTTAGTGCAACTTGTTTAAAACACGTTGCTAAAGTTTGGCAATGTCAATATGACAGCGTTCCGTAGTGGCTCGACAATTAAAGTCGGCCGTACAACGGGCATTTATTCAACTCAACGAGGAGGTTCGTCTGAGACTTGATTTGATTCAAATTGATCATGAGGTGCTGTTAGTTAAATAGTACACTGGGTATGTACATGTTCAACAATTGCAACAATTAACTGTGCGCTGGCTGCGTAGCGTTCAAGCTGCGCGTCATGCGGCCGGAGAAAGTGCACTTTTTGTGGAGCAGCCCGCGGCGCGCTGCGTGCGCGCCGGTTCAACCAGATACATTAAGTTCTGCGTCATCGGAAAAAGGTTTTCGTTTTCTCCAAAAAACTGGCTAAATGCGAGTCGGAGTCGTACGGCAAGGCTTCCGTAAAACTGTACCTACCGAAAAAACTTAATTTTTGTATGGGGACTACGTAATTTTTACAACAACTGTTGTTTCACAAAACACGTCTATATCCCTTACGCGATGGACAGAGCCAAGGGTAACAAACAAGACGTGAAGGCCACGTCTAGCATGATTGTGGGCGTACAGGTGGAAAAGGGAATCAAAATAAAAATCCGTAAATAAGAATCCGTTGTCTAGTGCCCATATCACAAGCTTTGCTTAGTTTGGGACTAGGTCAATTGGTGTCAATTGCCCCAAGATATTTATTTATTTATTTTATTTAAAATAGTGATTGGTAGCTGCATCGCCTAAAACATGATTCCTAATATTTTCGCCCATTCCCTCGATGGAGCAACGAATAAGCAACTTAAATAATAACAAACAACAAATAAGTTTCGAATACTGCCAACAGTGCCACTGCCCATTCAGCATGATGCTGCCGCCCGCCACATCGCTAATTTTTATCGTGACCCTTTACTTTATTGTTTGTTAATAGAGCCGCTGCAGCGGTTCCAGTTCAGTGTTCAAGCACTATAAGTAATTAATAGTGTCACATCTAATTGAGAAATGTAAAAGAGAGCCACCAGTGCTGCTGCTAATCTGCTATGTTTCTTTTCTACGGCGTTTCATGGTAGCGTCACTGATTCGAGAAGGTGAACGAAGCAATAATGTACAAAAAGTAAAAAGTCAGTCACAAAACATATACATCCCGAATTCCTGATGATGCCTCAAAATAAAAGCGAGGTCGACGTGGGCGTCGCGGTACCGGCCAACTCAGCGTCGAGTCGCGCGAGTCACTGCACTCCACGCTGTCACACGCGTGATAGCCACGTCACAGGCATCGTCTATATATATACATCATCTATAGTACTTCATAGTTATATAAACAAAGTGTGGAGTTAAGACCTTTGGGTAACGACGAATACAAGCCAGTTGGGCACAGGACCACCATAAGAAAGGTTGTTTTAATTAACGAGCCCTTAAGTATAAATATATATAAATACAGTTAAATTACCCCTTCTATCATCAGAAGTGGGATAACTACAACCCCTAATTAAAAGACATTTAGTGTAAAAAGTGTTAAATAGACAGTAAAAAAAAAAAAAAAAAAAAAAGTGACTGATTTTTTAGTGTAAATAGACAATAAACCAGACAATAAGACAAGTTATTCTTAAGTGAAAAGTGACAATGAGTGAAAAAAATAGAAAGGGACAAAAACGTAAAAATACTTCAGATTCGGACCAACTTAGTGCGAGTGCCGAATCGGGGACTACATCGTCACAGTTTAGTGGATCGACGAGTAAGGCAATCGCATTGCCCACTTTTGACCCGGATATAGGAGCAATCGAGGCGTCTGAATGGTGCACGGAAGTACAATCTTTGGCCGAACGAAACGGATGGGATGACATAGAAACCATTGCGAGATGTGTGCCGTTTTTGGTGGGGCGAGCCCGAGATCTATACAGGGAATGGACTCCACTTATAAGAAACTGGCCTTCACTTAAGGAGGACCTAGTCACCACTTTCCCTAAGTGCAGGGACTTACACAGAGATTTTAAAATTGCCGCCAACATGAGTAGCGACCAATTTGCCACCGTATCGATTTACGCCGCTAAAAAGCACCGTATCTTAAAGCAATTGAGACTAAAATTCAGCGAAAGCGAAATACTTGAATTGATTACAGGAGGAATTACTGATCCACATGCAAAATCTATTGCTAGTGGCGCTAACACCATAACAATGCTTTATGAAAGACTGGCCCGATATGTGCCTATTTCTCTTACAAGCAAAACAAAAGATGGCGAATATTCTGAGCCCCCATATAAACGATCAAAACAAGAACTGAAGAGATGCAATCGCTGTAATCGACTTGGTCACTTGCAACGCGACTGTCGAACGAAGGAAAAAAATCTGCCGAACAACGGAAGAGGCTCTGGATCGTCGACTGATAAGAATCTACAGTGCACGTTTTGCCGGAAGAAAGGCCACGATGTCGAAAATTGTTGGACGAAACAAAGGGCACTACCAAACAAACGAGGCAAAGACGTGAACTATGCTTCCAATGGGCAGGTATGTACTACAGCTGTGATTATTAACGGAAAGTTATTACATGCTTTAATTGATAGTGGAGCATCGTGTTCTCTTATGAAGGAGAGCCTTGCTAAATCTTTGGGGATTCATCGTCAACCATCATTTATTCACCTTTGCGGGCTATCGAATAACGTTATATCGTCAAATGAAAAAATCACTGTGGTCATTCAGTTGGAAAACCTCGCATTGGAAATTGATTTTCACATCGTCCAAAACAATGATATACGTTATGATGCGATTATTGGCCGCGACGCTATAACATCTAGCGATATCATGTTCATAACGACTTGTGAAGGAACTACGATAACAAGGCGGTCCCAGTCACCTAAGAAGTACGAGTTTGTTTATAATTCGGAGGAGATGATTAATCTGTGTGTGGCTCAAGCTCCAAACGAAGCGCAAAACACTCTACGGGGACTTTTAAATAAATACGCCGGACTCATTGCTTCGAAGAATAACATTCGAGAAATAAAAACTGCTAGAATGCAAATACGAACAACGACAACTGAGCCAGTTGTTTATAATCCCTATAGAATGTCAGCGTCGGAACGTAATAAGGTACAAGAGATTGTTACGGAACTCATGAACAATAACATAATACGAGAATCGACTTCACCCTACGCTTCACCAGTTATTCTTGTAAAGAAAAAAGATTCAAGCGATAGATTATGCGTAGATTATCGAGCTCTAAACCGAATCACAATAAAAGACAGGTATCCGTTACCTTTGATCGACGATCAATTGGATAAGCTTGGGAAAGCTCAATTTTTCACCACACTTGACATGGCATCTGGTTTCCATGGTATACCAGTGGATGAAAATTCGATCGAGAAAACCGCCTTTGTAACCCCCGATGCACATTACGAATGGTTACGGGTTCCGTTTGGCGTTTCAAATGGCCCAAGTTGTTTTCAACGAGCCGTAAACACCGCGCTAGGAAAATTAGCACAAAATATAGCACTGGTGTACATAGACGACATTATTATCCCGTCCATGACTATTGAAGAAGGATTGGAGCGATTGGATTTGGTGCTCAAAGCTTTGGACGAAGCAGGATTTACGTTAAATTTAAAAAAATGCAAATTCCTGAAAACTGAAATCGAGTATTTAGGACGGGTTGTGTCTAAAGATGGAATCCGCCCTGGAAATGCTAAAGTCGAAGCACTAAAAAATGCTCCTATCCCCAAAAATATAAAACAGGTGCGACAGCTGATGGGTCTTGCCGGATACTTCCGAAAATACATTCCTGAATTTGCAACAAAAACTGCTTGTATTACAGACCTACTGCGGAAAGAAACAAACTTTTATTGGTCGGACGAATGTGAAAAGTCTCGAAGATATTTAATTGAAAAACTCACGAAAGAACCCTTATTAGTCGTGTTTGACCCGGACCGGGAAACCGAACTACATACAGATGCAAGTAGCCTAGGATTTGGCGCAATTTTATTCCAAAAACATGACAAAGAACTCCATGTTGTATCGTATTACAGCAAGAAAGCTTCATCTGAGGAATCTAAATACCACAGTTATGAATTGGAGACCCTTGCTATCGTCAACGCCTTGAAACACTTCAGAGTTTACCTTATAGGTGTAAAGTTCAAATTAATCACTGACTGTAACGCTGTGAAAGCGACATCAAAGAAAAAGGATTTATTACCTAGAGTTGCAAGATGGTGGGCATATATACAAAATTTTGAATTCGATATTGAATACAGAAAGGGTAGTAGCATCAAACATGTCGATTTCCTCAGCCGAAATCCATCTAACAAAGTTATAGAAGAGGTGCAAATAAATGACCGAATAACGTGGCTGGAAGCTACGCAGAAAAAAGATCCTGAGGTGGTTGAAATAATTAGAAAAATTCAAGAAAATCCAGATAGCTTAAAAGAATATACTGTGAAAGACGGGATTTTGGTAAGAGTTTTTGGTAACAAAGAAAAGAAAACACGATATTATGTACCATCATTGATGCGTTTTAATCTTGTCAGAATGTATCACGATGAACATTGTCACGTTGGAGCAGACAAAACGATAGAAGCGTTGAGAGTAAAATACTGGTTTCCAAAAATGACAGCGTTCGTAAGAAAATACATTGGACATTGTATTACTTGCTTGTCTACTAAACGCCCAAGTGGACCAAAACAAGGCTATCTTCACCCAATAGAAAAGTTACCGATCCCATTTCACACAGTACATGCTGACTGTACGGGACCATTTGGTACAGCAAGTGATAAATACAGATATATCCTATTATTAGTGGATGCTTATACAAAGTTTACCTTCTTGGTGCCTATGGAAAACCTAACAAGTTCACAGCTTGTTATGGCTTTAGAACCACCGCTTAGTTTGTTTGGCACGACGAAGCGATTAATAACTGACAAAGGAACAAATTTTGCGAGTAATGAAACAAAAGCGCTACTGAGGAGAATGGACATTGAAATACATTACATAGCAACTGGTGCGAGTCGCGCGAACGGGCAAGCGGAAAGATATGTTGCCACTGTATTGAATCTGTTAGCCTGCGAAGTAAGCCGTGGATCAGAATGGTCGAGCGTTCTTTGGAAAATACAATTAACCCTAAACACCACTATACAAAAAAGTATTGGCTGTACGCCGATAGAATTACTTACCGGAATTCGATCGGAAATTCCTGCTTTAAGACTAATAAACTCCCAGCTGCCTGAATTGGAATCAGACATTGATGTCCGTCAGCTAAGATTAACTGCGGAAGAACGACTGAGAAATAATGCTCTAAAAACCAAACAGCGATTCGATAGAATGCGTAGAAATAATATGAAACTAAAAGAAGGCGATATTGTTTATGTTCAACAACAAAGAACACGGTTGAGCAAATTAGATCCACGATATAATGGACCGTATACTATTGAGAAATGTTTACCAAAGGACAGGTACAAAGTAAAAAATGTAGAGAAAAAAACTTTTCAAATTGTGCCCAAAGACAGAATGCGGCTGTGGATCAGCGATGTTTAGGCCATGATAGTGGCCGTGATAGCCGAGAAAAAAAATCTAAGCCACTCCTATTAGAGTGTGCACGGACTGTTTAAATAAAAAAAAAATACAAAAAAATATTATGGCGTAAGCAACTCCTAATTGAGTGTGCATGGATCGTCAGAACAAAAAATAAATAAATTGGCGTAAGCAACTCCTAATTGAGTGTGCATGAATCGTCAGAACAAAAAAAATATAAATTGGCGTAAGCAACTCTTAATTGAGTGTGCATGGATCGCCAGAACAAAAAAAAATTTTAATTGGCGTAAGCAACTCCTAATAGAGTGTGCATGGATCGCCAGATATAAGCAATTCCTAATAGAATGTGCATATATTGATAGAATAATTTAAACAAAGGCGTAAGCTACTCTACACGAGTGAGCATGGATCGCCCGAATAAATAAAAGTATAATTGCGTAAGCAGCTCTTTATGGAGTGTGCATGAATCGCACAAGTCACCTGAGAAGGTGGCATTTTGAATGAGTTTAGCTCAAATGTTTCTTTTTAAATTTCAGGTGCCGTGAGACAAAAGCTTCGAGAGCGAAGCTTGGGCAGGAAGGCCGTGATAGCCACGTCACAGGCATCGTCTATATATATACATCATCTATAGTACTTCATAGTTATATAAACAAAGTGTGGAGTTAAGACCTTTGGGTAACGACGAATACAAGCCAGTTGGGCACAGGACCACCATAAGAAAGGTTGTTTTAATTAACGAGCCCTTAAGTATAAATATATATAAATACAGTTAAATTACCCCTTCTATCACGCGCATGACACTCGCTGGCCACTCGTGGGTTTACCCAAAACCACAGCAAAACAAGTCACACTATGTCCATTGGTAAACCCCGGGTTTCTTGGCGAATGCAGTGTGGAAGGATTGGGAAGCCGTAAGTGTGCCGCTGGCGTCGACGGATACTTGCAGTGGCCTTGAACTTACTAGCGAGAACGGTGTTCACTGTCTTTGCGTGCTGTCAAGGAGCTCGCTGCCGCTATTCGCTTTTTTAATTATTTACAATAAGCATACCTTGATTTGGTAAATGCAGATATTTTTGTCTTAACATAGCATTAAGACATTGTATTGGCACACGATATAATGAAGCTAAATCGTATTGACATTAGGATTTGCGTGATGGCTATTGACAGTGCGGGGGCGAGGCGATAATTTAATGCGCGCACGCTGGAGTGTGCGACAAGGATGCCAGAGCGGTTGTTTGTACCGGCAAGCGGTGTGAGGGGTGGGGCGGCGGAGCAGCGCAGCGGGCGGCAGTCGTCGCCGAGATGTGCCATGCGGTGGTGCTCGGCGTGCTGTTCTCGCTGCCCTCGTACCTGTACTCCGCCGTGCCCTTCAGGTGAGGCGCCACCGGTCGCCGCGACGGCTCGCTCTCCGCCGCGACTGACGCTGCTAGCTGCAACTGACTGTGTCTGTACTCTGTACGTCGTGTATAGAGCTTTCGATCTGCGGGAGGGGAGTGTAAATAGTAGTGACCTCTGTTCACGGATCATCTTTATGTACAAATATGTGTTGAATAATTCGAGCATAAGTTCGACATGGATCAATAAAACCAATCGTAGCAGGAGAATAGCTAACTGTAAACACTAACTTTCTCGACATAAATGGTCGCCTAATGAATCACAACGAGCAAAATGGGGAGTGGACGAGTTACCTGAGTGGCTGTGGCTGTGGCTTGGAGCAGGTTCGTCGGCGGAGGCGCGCGCGCGCACCATGGACTGCCTCGTCCTGCTCGTGCGCTGGTTGGCCGCGCTCGGCAAGTTAGTAGTACTCCGCGCCGCGCGCTGCCCGCTGCCCGAAGCACAGGGTTTGGAGTTAGGACACACACTTCCAGTGGCGTGGCGCGCGTCTTCTAAGCTTCTTGACCGGGACCACCTAAATCGTAATCTTTAATTAATTGACTAAAAACCAACGGCGTGTGGCGACATGCTAACGATAGGGTTAACAATCCACCAATAAAGCAGCGCTGAGCGACTAGGAATAGGAAAGTAATCCTAGTGATGGTGTCTTCCTCTCATACAGCTCCGCTTCCTTGGATGTCTCTGCTGGTGGCCTACCAGTGACGGGTACCTTTAAAGGAAACTGAAAATTACTTTAGGAACCGATCAACCATACAAGTTGCACATGATTTTTAGGGTTCCGAACCTAGAAGGAAAACGGAACCCTTATTATGAAATCACTCGTGGGTCTGTCTACAGAACCGATTAATTTGAATTTGGGTATACCTACTCAATGCATTTTTGTGACGTGAAATATAATTAGTTAACTTTTTATTTTTATCCGGTAACTTTACCTACGGGTTTGAACAATAAACGTTTCTTATTTCTTACCTATTCAACAGGGGTCTGTTTGTTATTCTGTGTGTATGTATGACCTTATAATATGCAATGAAAGTGAATTTCATATCTATATAATATAAAAAAAACCAAACAATAAACAAACTCCTGTAAACAATTCTAATATATGAAGATCTTTTACTGCCAAACGAAACGTGTATTGCGCGCGGCGCGCCTACCTCATTTTCAATTATAAACACTTGACCTTAAGTAAAACACTCAAAGAACACGTTACATCGGACAATGTCCTTGTGGTGCTTGCTGCTTGCTGGTAGCCAGCACTGGTGGCGTGTGGCCGGCCCCCGCGCGGTGACGTCACTGCATCGCGCGATGTTGTTGACATACTGTATATCTATCTATGTCGCGGAACTTCAATCAACTATGTTGATAAAGTTATCAGGACGATACATGCCTACTGTGCGTCAGCGAGTGTAGTCGTTTATCGAAGATTATTTTTTTTAATAAGTCGAATTGTACTTTCGTAAATGTCGCACCGTAGGAATCTTTACCGTGTCTGATTTCTTTTGTTGATTTCTAAATGTATTGGCTATGTTTTTCGCGCCGTAGACCTCAAAGTATTTGCCATGATAATATGCATCGCTTTTGATTGGAAATATGTTTTTGGAGTTTTCGGGTATGCAGTGGTTTATTCGGTTTGTCAGCGCGACCCGTGAATTAATTGTTAAGGCGTGTCTGTCTTGCATTGCAGGAAGGCGCGGCGCAAGGAGCGCGAGGGCGAGGCGGCGGGCGACCCCAAGCTGTACCTGCAGGAAGCGCTGCTGGAGCGCAAGCTACCCGAGCTGGACATGCGCCAGCTAGTGGACCTGCCGCGCCACCTCGACTACAACGAGTGGCTCGCCTCCCACAGTATGTGTCCGCTCTGTTCGCTTATACACATCTCACACCACACGGCACCCCGTCACCGATGCACGCGACAATATTGCGAATCGGGTCACAACCATGCAGTCATTGTTGTCGCGCGGCCGGTGACTGTACGTGATCACTGATCACTACCGGATCCGACAAAAACTTTTCATTTGTCAGCTTCGACGAATTGCCGTATTATTGTGATGCGAGACACGTTTCAATAGCGCTGTCCGGCCGACCTTCGAATGTTCAAATATAATATAATAAGTTACAGTCAACTGCCAACTCAATATTTTATTTACACATTCAGTTTTATAATTGTTGTTATTGTTATAGTTTTGTAATTGTTGACTAAAGTTGGAACAATACAATAAGTCTTCCTTATTCATATATATGTATATTATGTGGGATTATACATAGATGCGCTGTGAGGAAAATAGAGTTTAGACGTATAGTTTTCTATTAGGTACAGTCGCCCAAATAAGTGGTCTACCACTTTTCATCCAATTTCCTATCGAATGAAAATGTCGCTAAAGTCGAACTTTCAAGTTGACAGCCTGTCTTATCGACGTTATATATTGTGACGTGCAATGGAATTTTAACCTTAGGGCGGTAGACCACATATTTGGCTGATGGTACGAGTTACCACGTCTCGAATTAAGTAACCAAATGCAAGGGAATATTTAGTAGGTAAATACCTAGTAGCATAGTTGCATCACGCAGTGGCAGTAGTCAGGAGCGGATCTGTGCCAGGACCATAGCTCTACAACCTGCCACTAGTCGCAGAAGCGCACTCCGCAGCGCGCCGCGCTAGTTAGCGTCGTATCGCTTTCCACTAATTTTTGATCGTTAAATTTCACTGACGAAAGCGTGCAATATTCACGAATTAAGCTTGTCGCTAGTACTATCAAGCATAATAATAAAAAAAACCTGTTTGGGTGCAACGCGCGAGAATCAACATCACCGTTCCTATTCACGTTGTGAAACCTGTTTGTTTTAATTGTATCGGCCATCAGCGCCCGCACACTCTCGCTCTCGCGGCCAGCTGCCGCCGCCGGCCGCGCCCCGCGGGTTCGCCGCGTTGCCGTTGCAGTGTAACCTGATGCCGCTCTGTCAACTGTCCCGCGAGAGCGACACTCGCTCCCGACTTCCTGGCTTCGACCCTTAGGCCGCTTCTTGATTTCGCGGCACGGTATCCTTGCAAGTAAAGACGCTCGGTAATTTTTTTACTCATCCGATTCCTTACCGAACTCCTATATTGGAATACATGCTTCCGAATTGATGCGGGCCGCATGCTCCCGCGCTGCCTCAATAGCCAGGCCCCGACTGAGCGAGCAACCTCGCCGATAGGTTCGACTTAGAGCCTCGTGTCAAACGAAATCATGTCACGTCTCACGCAGCTCCCTCGCCGAGGCGGATTGCTCTGTCCGGATCGGACCTGGTTATGCAGGAAACATGAATTTAAATCTAGGAGCTCTGCAACGAATCTGTAAAAAAATTACCGAACTAACTTTACCGAACTGATAACCTACATACATACGGATGCAGACACGCAAAAAGGATTTAATCTACAAACAAATCAATTTTGATTTTGGATCTAGATTATTTAGCAACAAAAGCGAATAAGTATTTCTTGGTGGTTTGCATCCATTTTGCGTAACTACGTTCACCGCCATGTCATGAAGCGGCCTGTCAATTCCGACCGCGATGGCCGAAAACGCAAACTTTGACCTGTCTGTTTCACTTTTTTGTTGTTTTACCTATTAACATATTAGGTATTTGGACAAATGTTAATAATACTTAATCATCTGGTTGTTTGTTGTTTGCATTATTAGGCAATAATTGGTGTGTTGTGTTGGTTGACGCAGCACTGGCGCTGTTCGAGCACGTGAACCTTGTGTACGGCGCCGTGTCGGAGTTCTGCACGGCGGCCACCTGCCCCGACATGGCGGGCCCGGGCGGCCGCGTGTACGCGTGGGTGGACGAGCGCGGCAAGAAGGCGCGCGTCGCGGCGCCGCAGTACGTCGACTACGTCATGACGCTCACGCAGAACACCGTCAACGATGAGGCGCTTTTCCCCACCAAGTACGGTACGTAGGTATGCAGTGCGCTGCACCGGGAACCCGAACCCGCCAAGTAACGTAAGCGTTGTTTTGTTTACACCGAGTCCACTGTTGCTACTTGGTCCAACATCGCTTACCGAAGACAATATAATATTCAGTCTGCCACTGAGAACTATAAAGGTTTACTTAGACTCTCTAAGTCTTAGTGTCGTGTTGTGGTCCCGCAGCGAACGAGTTCCCGGCGATGTTCGAGAGCGTGGTGCGGCGCGTGGTGCGGCTGCTGTTCCACGTGGTGGCGCACCTGTACGCGGCGCACTTCCGCGAGCTGGCGCTGCTGCGGCTGCACGCGCACCTGCACCTCACCTTCGCGCACCTCACTGCGCTCGACGCGCGCTTCCACCTGCTGGACCACAAGGAGACAGAGGTCACTACTTTAAATACGCATACGCGCGTATGCGCATCCTCTGCTGTTGCGCCTCTGCTTGGTGGCTGGATCCTCCCTTCTTAGCCTCTTTCTCGAAACTGTTTATACCTAATTGCAGAATCTACACAAAGTAATTTATATTTATATTCGGAGACGACTTTGATCACGTTGTTGATTTTATCCAAGTTTATTTTTAAACCTACTCCCTGTGAGACTGAAACCTTGGAATGTAGAATAAACCGGAAGCCGCGTTACTGTGGCACCCCTATCCGCGGGAGCTATTTTCCGGGATAAAAACTATCCTATGCGACCTATGCCCTTCTCCGGGACTGAAACAATCTCTATCCCAAATACCAACTAAATCGCTTCAGCGGTTTATGCGTGAAGAGGTAACAGGTAGACAAGACAGACAGACACTTTCGCATTTATAATATTACTAGCTGTTGCCAGCGACTTCGTCTGCAACAAATTTGTTAATCGCTATCCCGCGGGAACTACGCAATTTTCCGGGATAAAAAGTAGCCTATGTGCTATTCCAGACTTTTCTCTATCTATGTGCCGAATTTCATCCAGATCCGTTGGGCCGTTCTGGCGTGATTGAGTAACAAACAAACAAACATCCATCCATCCATCCATCCATACTTTCGTATTTATAATATTAGTTAGACTAGCTGTTTGTTGCCAGCGAATGCATCTGCAAAGAATTCGTTTATCACTATCCCGCGGGAATTTTCCGGGATAAAAAGTAGCCTATGTGCTATTCCAGACTTTTCTCTATCTATGTGCCGAATTTCATCTAGATCCGCTGGGCCGTTCTGGCGTGATTGAGTAACAAACAAACAAACAAACATCCATCCATCCATACTTTTGCATTTATAATATTAGTTAGATTTAGGATGATTTTGTAAGGCTGAAATTAGTCCGACAGCATATTATGTCTTCAGCAAATTTGGCATTCAAACTACGTCGTCTGCGAATATTGACTTATGATTCATAAGTAGTCTGAGATGTGATCGCCGTTCATGTTGATGCCCATACCCCATACCTTCCTAGTGGAGCGTCTTGAACAGATCCTCCAGTGCGCTCTACTCTGAAAAAAATCTCCGGCCTTGACAGGTTTTGCCATCGCGTGTCATTCCAACCTGCTGAGCGAATTCCTTAGGCCCTTGATATCGCTCTACCGCCTCTCCGATGAGACGTGCATTGGAGCTCCGAAGGTCCCGGCGGACGCATTATCTTCACCAAGTGCTGTTTTTAATCTAATCCCTCTGGCAAAGAAACTTAATGGCTTCCATTGCTTTTGCCATAAGCTGTGGAGTCTCGTCCGAGAATTCGGACTTATTGCCTTTGTGCTGCCTAAAATTTGTCCTCGCTATCAATTGTTTCAACCAGTAGGCTTATTGTCCAACTCGCTCGCAACCGCCATCGCGTTTATTTTGACAGTTCTTGTATGAATGTGACAGCTAGCTGATTCCGATGCCAATTGTCAGCCAATACATGAACTGTCAAAATGAACACGATGGCGATTGCGAGCGAGTTAGACAATAAGCCTACAGATTACGTAGGGTCTAACAGCCTTATTCATAACGACAGTTTAGTTAACCCGCTACCGACTCTGGGTCTAATCGGACAGATAACTTATGGATCCGCCTTCTGCCCGGCTAGCACGACAGCGCGCAAGAGTCGCGTCGCGCGCGAGATAGACTACCCGTCTCTTTCTAGAACGAACAGTAAGAAAAAACTGGCAATCTATCATCTATCTCGCGCGCGACGCGACTCTTGTGCGCTCTCGTGCTGACCTGAACTCGATAAAGTGAAGTACTCGTTACCTAAATACTTAATTTTTTAACTATGATCATTGCTCACCGTGTCGACTGATATTCCTCCTTCCTGTCAGTATCCCACAGCACAGAATATCGAGTTCAGGCCGGCGAGTACACATCGTCAGCAGTGCGAACTGTGGCCACGTGAGCTTTAGTAATGGAGTATTGTATCGGCGCAGGTGCTGCGGGACCTGGAGGTGGCGCTGCGGCTGACGGAGCCGGCGACGGCGACGGCGGGCGCGGACGGGGAGGAGGCGTCCCCGCGCCGGCGCTCGCCCGTGGTGACGCAGCCGCTGGCCACGGCGTGACCGCCGCGCGCCGCGCCGCCCGCCGCCACGTAGCGCGCAGGCGGCGCGGACGCCGCGCACACGGCGGGTACTTAAATTGTAAATGCCTTTCGTGAATCGATTGAATAGTTGACGCGTGTAAACGTTTTGTAAGTTAAAGAATTGTTAATTCTATTGTAAATATTTCAATCTGTTAAGTAGTTTTAGGTGATTACGATTAGATAATACTATTATTTGTGATTGCTTTGGTTGTAAATAAAAGTGATATTTGTTTAACTAATAAACTGAAAGCCTTATTGAAGTACATTTTATTTTCTCCACAGTATAGAATGTCACCCTGTTGCGTATGATGTGGCGTACCTATGTGTGTAGATAAAACTATGCAACCATACATAATCAGGCCTTACAACATTCTTGTGATTTAATTATGAAACTCATCAAGGCTCGTTTTGTAAAACCACACTTAAGGAACCCTCATTAAATATCAGTTGCATAAACTACTTATTAAACATAGTCTAGTAAAAACCAAGATCCTCCTTTTACTCTCAACTAGCTTCTGCCCGCGACTTCGTCTGCATAGAATATAGGTTTATGTGTAAATATAAATATACTAGCTGTTGCCAGCGACTTTGTCTGCAAAGAATTCGATTATCGCTATCCCTATGACTTTTTTCTATCTACGTGCCAAATTTCATCCAGATCTGTTGGGCCGTTCTGGCATGATTGAGTAACAAACATCCATCCATCCATCCATCCATACTTTCGCTTTTATAATATTAGTTAGATAAACCTTCCTCTTGAATCACTATCTATAAAAAAACCACATCAAAATCCGATGTGTAGTTTTAAAGATCTAAGCATACATAAGGACAAACTGCAGAAAGCAACGTTGTTTTATACTATGTAGTAATAACCCTCCTTTTGTACTTCTCTGCAGTTGGGTTGAAGATTATTGCAGTACCCGGCCATAAACATTGCACACTGGTTATGATTCTCAGCTAATTTCAGCTTCGTAAAGCGTTGTCTCGCTCTAACTTACGTGACGTCAATTGTCTCTTTCAAAAAAACAATAAAAGAGATAGTCAACTTTCTTCAATATAGCCTTCCACAGACAATGCTGCATTTTTGAAAGAACTTAATTAAGTATAGGTACCTACTGCATAGGTAATATATTATGAATACCATTGATATTAGTATACATCATTGATGAATACTGTAAAATATAACATAACATACGGTAAAATAATGTACAATTGAGTTCGATAGGGAGTTACAGAAATCTGCACACTCATATTGTCATATTCCATGGCGTTAAATATTTATGACTCCCATGGTACGTCTACAACTGCTCGATACCTGTCTGAATAATGATGACACCATTTACTTACAGTGTCAGTGTCATGAAAATATTACTACAACCCCACTAAATGGATGCAGACAGCCAGTCCCTCAGTAATGTCCCCTAATAGAGAGCTACAGAGGGGACTAATAGCGCATGACATATTGAAGTAAGAAAATTTAACAAACCTTCACGCTGCACGTACGACGGCCTAGGTCGGTGCCCTCTACTCCGGTGCACTAATACAACAATACCAATTTATATTTATACCAAACAAAAAAGTTAACAAAGTAAGAGACCCAGTAAGTTACTCAATGAGACTGCACGTAGGCATGTCTAAATTAATCACAATGATTTTTTAAATCGTGTTACGTTATGTAATGTCTTAAATGATGTTTTGTTTTGCAACTTTTTTGCAAAATAAATGTAATTAACACAAAGTAAACTGAAACTGAAAATCACAACTCGTAACGTAAACTATATTTGAGTTTTTCAGTTTTCCATCCACTAAAAGGCTAAGATAAAGGAAACTAAATCCATACAGTTAAGTGTTATGAGTTAAGTGCTTAGCGGGAAATTGGCGAAATGGATCAAGTCAAGTTAGAGTCTCACCGTACCGTAGCTATCCTTTAAAGAACACTATAACCTAAAATAAAGCTTGAGAATCAAACAGGACTTGGCTAAGAGAGACTAATATAGGACATATTATTAATTAGAAAAAAACTTGATCATATTTGGCTGTATAGACTTTAATTTCTTTACTATTTCTGTATGGAAGAAGATAAAAAAAACCTGACTGTCAGGGCTACGTTCAGTAACTTGTCAGTGTGATTATCGTCGGATGAAAATCATCCGTCCGATCATTATCACACCAACTGAATCTTCTGTCAAAAGTGTCAATTCCAACATTCAAATCAATTTTTTTTTTTTAATTTCCAAAGGATTGTGAGAAAATTGCCTATTTCAGCCGGCCGTATATAATTTACGAAAAGTCGTATCTGATTTTTTTAAGCAATTATATTAATTAAATTAAGCCATGAAATGACAAAATATTCAAATTAGTTTCTTAAAGTGCTCCATAATAATATTTCCAAAAAAAAATTAAAAAGGGGGGGTTAAAAAAAATGAACAATCCCAATTATTATAAAGTAAGTAAAAAAGTAAAGTGCATGTAAAGTGTAAAGGTGGAACCACATTATTGACACGCGACGCGACGCAACGTGTCGACACCCGACGTGCACCGTGCATATAACCAACACCCGATGCCACGACACGCTAGCAATTTCTTTAGCTGACAGCTGTGGAAGTGTGTAGTTCACAAACACATGTATACATTCTGCGAATGTTCTCGAACAACTGACGCGTGGCATCGGGTGTTGTCTAGAACCACACTGCGCTGCGCGTGCCGCGTCGGGTGGGCCCAGTGTTGCCAGGTCCAATCTGAAAAAGTCAGAAGATATGAGCTTCAAAAATCAGAAGATTGGGAAAAAAATCAGTAGAATGTTTTTCTATAGTTATAATAAGTTCTTAATGCTTTCCAGATTAGTTTTTCTTTACAGGATTTTATTCTTGTTTTTTTTTATTCCATCTATTTCATTATATTTCTTTTTTTTTCAATTACTTAACATTAATTTTGTCTGCAAAAAAACCTTTCGCAAGAGATCCAATATAATAATAATAATAAATAAAATGTGAAACAACGTTTATATAGTGTGCAGTAGCCAAACCTCACATCAGTATTGTTAATGTTAAGGTTAGGAAAATCTCGCCTTTCAGACTTTCAGTATTATTTTGCTAGATGCACATAAAGTTTTAGTATTGAGTTTGATTACTAACACGCCCAGGGGCGCTACTCCTTGTTTTTCGAAGTTCGTATCGTATCACACCGTCTCTCTCACTCTCAAATTAATAACTATTTAGTGTGAGCGGAAGGGCACGAAACGACCTTCGAAAATCGAATTTCGGAGTATAAGCACAGTCACTCAATTTTAATAACTTCAATATTGCACTTAACAGAAACAGAAACAGAACACAGAACGAACAGAACTTTACTAACTTAATTTACTTTACTTGTACGGACCCGACAGTGAAAAGTTAAAAACTGAAAAGAAAACTTGAACTTGTGTTGATATGACAAGGACAAGACAAAAAACACAGACAACTAGATAGAAATTTTCATGAGAGATCCATCTCGCATGAAATCAACTGTCAAATCTATATGCCTTGACCGAGAGCTGAATTTCGCATCGCATGAACGGAAATTCGAGAGTCATGCGACAAGTGTTATGTCAATGTCAATCAGAATATTTTGGCGGGAGCCCGAAATGAATTGATAGCGACGATACATTTCATTTTACGCATTCGATAGGTATACCGAAGTGAATTGACGTTTGTTTGATTTGAAAAAGTGTGACAAATTCCCGAAGTAAAAAAATCAGTAGAATCTTGTGGAAATTCAGAAGATCAGTAGGCATACCTGGAATTCAGTAGATCTCCTGAGAAATCAGGAGACCTGGCAACACTGGGTGGGCCACCATCGGCGACACGTCGATCTGGCACGTCTGGATCGGGTGGCGTGTGTGCGCGTGGCGTCGCGTCGGATGTTGACAGTGTGATTCTGGTCATAGAATATAATACAATTTGTTTCGACTCAACACGCGTCGCGTTGCATCGGGTCGCGTCGCGTGTTAATAATGTGGTTCCGCCATTATACTTAAGACAACTGTCAAAGTGACGTCTGGGCGTTTTTTACCCATCTATTTTACGGAGTGACCGGTGCGATCGCCCGACGACGCCGAGTTACTGAACGGGCCAGTGCGTCGTCGGGCGTCCGAACTGAACGCACTCCAGACAGTATTATGAAGGTATTGTCAGCCTGAATAAAAAAAATATTGGCGTTGTTATGTTGGCAAAGCTTCTTCGCAATACATTTTTGTTCTATATCATACGGTTATAATTTATTCCAACTATTTGCGGATTATTATACTTAGTCTGTGGTTGCGAATGAAATGTCAATAATTGAAGTTTCCTTTTTAGTGTGATAGTATCAGAGTGGTACTGGTACTTACTAAACGCGTAGATTTGCGTCTTTGTTGTCGTTGGTGCAAGTATTCTCATTCTCGAAATAGGGAATGAGGATGCGTTCGCGTAGCTACGAAGCAGAGTGAGCAGCATGTACGAGAGCACATGCGGAGCGGCGGCCAGCGGGCAGTGCGGCGCGGCGCAGCGCGACGACGCCGCCGACGCGCCCGCCCGCGCCGAGCCCGCCGCGCGCGACTACAGCGGGTTCGACATCGTAAAGGCCACGCAGTACGGCGCCTTCGACCGCGTGCGGGAGCTGGTGGAGGCCGGCTGGGACGTGAACCAGCCGGACCACGAGACCGTGACGCTGCTGCACTGGGCCGCCATCAACAACCGGCGCGAGATCTGCGCGTTCCTGCTGGCGCGCGGCGCGGCCGTGGACGCGGTGGGCGGCGAGCTGCGCGCCACGCCGCTGCACTGGGCGGCGCGCCAGGGGCACCTGGAGGCGGCCGTGCTGCTGGTGCGCGCCGGCGCCGACCTGGCGCTGCGCGACGCGGAGGGCTGCGCCGCGCTGCACCTGGCGGCGCAGTTCGGGCACACGCCCGTGTGCGCGTACCTGGTGGCGGCGGGCGGCGCGGGCGCGGCGGACGCGGGCGACGCGGGCGGCATGACGCCGCTCATGTGGGCGGCGTGGCGCGTGGCCGCCGTGGACCCCGCGCGCCTGCTGCTGTCGCTGGGCGCCTCGCCGCGCCCCGCCGACGCCGCGCACGGCAACACCGCGCTGCACTGGGCCATCCTGGCGCGCAACTCCACCGCGGTCTCCACCCTGGTGCTCTATGTGAGTGTCGACCTGGGCCCTGCCGCACTGAATGAACTCTTCTCGGGGCGCTATTGCTACATCTTATTAGTTACCGAATTGAATCTTTGAGACGTGAGCTCGTCACTGTTCATCATTATCCTTTATCTATTATCAGTGGAATAAAATAGAACAGATTAAGATAAAAGCGATAAAGCATAGTGCACAGAAAATTATAAAGAATGACTTGTTTTTGTGTACATTTTATCCAAATCTAAAAAACAGTGCTTTATCATATGATTATATTTCTCTGTAACTCGTATGTCTGTCATCGAAAGCAGCGTCGTACAGGTGAGGGGGTGGTCAGGATAGGCAGCAGGAAGGTGTATACCCTGGTGACCCCCCATCGCAAGCTTTAGGTCATGGGCATTTTATGTTGTAACCGTTTGACTGTCAGACAGACTACAGAATGATACCATAGAAATTAAATATTATTTTCATATAGTTAGGAATGTCTGCTGTCCGGTGCGACACTACTTTTACTCCGTCAAAGTGCAGAAAGTATTATTATTATTATTATTTAAAATAATACACTAGCAGCTCTTTGAGCTGATGCGTCTATTTCACTGCACTTGTGTACTTTGTGTATGTACCTACAAAGCAAAATAATTATAGTGGGAATCATCATCGATTCCTAAGGCCGGCCACATACATACGGAATTTTCATACGGTTTCCGTACGGAATGACGTCATTCGTACCCCTGTCCCATTCCATTATATAGCAATGTCCCATTTGCTGACTAAAAGCCTAAGTAACATTGAATTTCAAGTATAAATGCCGGCACGTAAGTCTAGCGGTGACCTTGTATGCGCAGAAGTATAAAATACGATATCCATGGGTGTGCAGATCCCCTCCACGTTACTCGTCATCGCTAGACTTACGTGCCGGCACGTCTAGTTCTCAGTGGGTCGCTTAATAGTTCCCCTTCAGTCGGATATGGTGGTCGGCAGCTGCTAGTGCGATGTTGCAGGGCAACGCGCCGCTCGACGTGCCCAACCTGCGCGGGGCCACGCCGCTGAGCATGCTACAGGCGGCAGCGGGCGCGGGCGCGGCGGCGGGAGCGGGCGCGGGCGCGGGGCGCGGGCGCGGCGACGCCTGGCTCGGCAGCAAGGTGCTGGAGCGCGTGCGCGAGCACGAGCTGCACAGCGCGCGCCGCAACCCGCTGCGCCGCCTGCTCTACGATAAGGTGCGCGCCACACTCGTGTTTCTGGATAATCTTTACACCTCGTACGATAGCGTCCCATGCGCAGTGAAAACTATGCACAAAAATAAGATCCGTATAGCGAAATAAAATGTACAATCGCTATAAGCTCTCGATGCAGAAGAAGATACAAGCGACTGAGAAGGTAGAAAACCAGGAAGACTACATCCTCTCTACGCATATTGGCCAATAAAACACGCAAATTGCGCTATACATAATGCATAACACGAGCGAGAGGCTGTGAAGGTAACAAGAATCGCATACATTTCTAAGGTACCTAAAACAAATGATAACATGTTCGCGGCTCAGGGACGGCCCGAGAGCCGCCGACGCACCCTTAATCTAAATAGTCTTATAGTAAAGCGTATCGGATAATTAACGTATGCCATTCTGCGTATCGAAATTTAAATCGAAATGGTAATTCTGCGTATCGATCTCTCACATAATTCGAAAACCTCAGAGCCGGTCGGCGGCGGCGAACGTTCGCCGCCGAAGGCTCCGAGCCGGTCGGTCGGTGTCGGTGCAGCGCTCGGCGCGTGTTGCAGAAGTTCCGGTGGTGGTGCGTGGTGGCGGCGCCCTTCGTGGCCTTCTACCTGGCGGGGCTGGTGTTCGAGGCGCGCGCGCGCTACGCGGTCAAGGCGCTGCTGCTGCTGGCGCTGTCCGCCGCGCTGCACGCGCTGGGCGCCGCGCTGCTGGACGACGACCTCAAGAACGTGTTCCCGCTCAGCGTGTACCTCGCCACCAAGGTGCGTGCCCCGCCCCCGCCCCCGCTCCGCCCCGCGCCCCCCGCTCACGCGCCGCCGCTGTTGCAGGTGTGGTTCTACATCACGTGGGCCGTGTTCGTGTGGGGCGCCGTCGGCTGGCGCGCCTCGCTGCTGTTCGCGCTGTGCTCGGCGGTGCTGTGGCACTTCTTCCTGCGCTCGTGGCGCTCCGACCCCGGCGTCATCCGCGCCTCGACGCGCGACAAGTTCCGCGTGAGTATGGCGCCGCGCGGTCCCCCGGCGCCCCGCTCGGCCCCGCTGACTCTCGCTCGTCCGCCCGCAGACCATCATCGAGCTGTCGGAGGGCAGCGACGGCGCGGGCGGCGGCGGCGGCGGCTTCGACCCGGCGCGCTTCTGCTCGGCGTGCCTCGTGCGGCGGCCGCTGCGCTCCAAGCACTGCTCCGTGTGCAACCGCTGCGTGGCGCGCTTCGACCACCACTGCCCGTGGGTCGGCAACTGCATCGGTGAGGACGCGACGCCCGCCCCCGGCCCGGCCGGCGGCGGCGGGCGTCGCGTGACGTGCGCGCTGCGTGTCCGCAGGGGCCAACAACCACCGGCACTTCGTCGGGTTCCTGGCGAGCCTGATCGCGATGTGCTGCTGGATGCTGTGGGGCGGCGTGCAGTACTACCGCGCGGAGTGCCCGGCGCCGGCGGCGGAGGGCGCGGGCGAGGCGCTGCTGCGCTGGGCGCAGTGCAACGCGTGGCTCATGTGGGTGCTGCTCAACGCCGCCTTCCACCTGTTCTGGGTGTCCGTGCTGACGTGCTGCCAGCTGTACCTGGTGAGTGCGCGCGTCCGGCGTGCGGCGTGCGGCGCGGCCGGAGCGCGCGCTGACGCCGCCGTTGCGCTGTTGCAGGTGGTGTGCCTCGGCATGACGACCAACGAGCAGCTGAACCGCGGCCGCTACCGGCACTTCGCGGCGCGCGGCGGCCGCTCGCCGTTCTCGCGCGGGCCGCTGCGCAACTGCGCGGACTTCTTCGGGCTGCGGGGCTGCGGCGGCGGCGCGCGCGCCTGGCCGGACGCCGAGCCCATGCTGCCGCGCGACCAGCTGGTGTGAGCCGCGCCGCGCGCCGGCGAGGGCGAGCGCGTGTAGCCGCGCCCCAACCCGGCCCGGCGCCGCACGCGTCTCCGGCGTCCGCTTCCGAGTCTGGTCCTCCCCGTGTGCGCCGCCGGCTGCCGGCGCCGCCCCCCGCCAGTGCGCGCGCCTCCGCCTGCGCCCGCCCGGCCCGGCCCGGCCCGCTCCGGCCCGGCCCGGCCCGCTCCGACGCCGGGCGGCCGCGTGTATTTATTTTGTTAATCGTGAATGGGACTCGCGCTGGACTCTGCGCCGTTTCGCGAAACATCGACCTCCAGATATGGACCTGTGTGTATGTTTTGTAGTACGAGTTAATATATTTTGTATGTACACGTGTGGGGCTGGAGCTGCGATAATTCTAAACTCTATGATAATTATGCTAGATACATATACGATACCAAAAATGTTAGGACGCTTGGCGCTCGCCCGCGCCGTGTTTCCGTTGCGCTTCGTGAGTGGGTGACACCAAACAGTTGACGCTGGACGGTGCAGGGGTGGTGCTGCAGTATAACGAAGTTTGATCCGCTCTTGTCTTACAAATAACGATTATTTTACAAATATCTAAGGTATATACACCCCATTGCAAAAAAAACAGGCACCCATGGTTTTTGAATTTTATGTGCATAAAAGCTTACTTTCCAAGCTTTAATGCCTGAAAATCGGAAAAACCATAGGTGCCCGATTTTTTTGCAAGGGGGTGTATGTATTTATTTCTCCATTTTATTCTAGATCCGTGGTCGTCAAATTGCGGCCCGCGGCAAAGTTAATTGTTTCAATTGTCAACTATACCTACATTGGATATCAATAGTCAATTATACCTCTTGAAGCGCCTTTACATACTCTGCGGCCCGGCCCTGGAACTCACACTGTCAGGCCCTTGGCCAGTAAAGCGTGACGACCGCTGTTCTAGATCAACTGTACTATTGTATAATGAGTTGACGCTAGGGTTAGCATTAGCACCGTCACCCCGCGCCCCCGCGCCCCCGCGCCCCCGCGCCCGCGATGATCGTGTCGCACGACTTGACGTGGCGACAGTCTTCGGGCCCTGCCCCCGCCGCGGGCTCTGACCTCTGCTTCGGAGAGAATACATGACCTCTCAAATGCTTATTGTAGATACGTAATAATACGAAACACAAGGAAGCCGGGCTGCTAACGCGGAGAGGTTTTCGTTCGGGTCTCGGGCCTCGCCCGTCCTCGCATCACCCCTTATAAATATTCATCAAAATGAAAATTAATTTTTATAGTTACTAGTTTTAATTGAAGTGATTCCAAACGAACAAATTGTAATTATGTATGTAATTGGGAGTTTGAGATGTAGAGTGGGAATGTGTGTGTGATTAAATTATTGGCGCGGCGCCGGAGCGCCGGACCGCCGGACCGCCGCACCGGACCGGCGCCCGCGCCGCCGCCTCCTACTGCATAAGAAACGAAGCTTCCTTCTACTGTACGTACTCATATCAATCGCACTACGACTCAATTATTTTTTATAAATGATACCCGAGATGAATAAGTAAATTATAACACTTTTACTCTTTCTCTATAATTTTAGATGTTCCGATAGTTAAGAGAATTCTATTCCAAACTAAACTACTTAATAACTATTGTGATGTAAGACGTGCTCCCGCCGCCGCCTCGCAACGCAACGCGCTCGCAGCGTGACGCGCGCGCGTGCAGCGCAGCGGCGAACACGGTCCATTCACCGGGTATAGCCACTGTAGCTCTGTATAAAGTATTTAAAGGCGTTGCACGCGGTTATCTACGAGGAATATTCGGAGCTTGCGTGCCGCCCGCCAGCGAGCGCGTCGCGTACGTCGTGCGGGCGTGCCGGCTGCGTGTCGGCTGCGTGTCGCGAGAGCAGTGCGCGCGTTACCTGCGCTTTACCTTGTACCTACTCGTAGTAGATGTTGCTTTTATTTTTATAAACAATATAATACTTTGCCTTATTAAATAATATTTAATAATAATATTGAGTCTTTAAAGTCAATGTATGTATTGATGCCATTACAAAAATTAAAACCAGTATTAAAAATACGTTGGTATTATTTCCCTAAACACGCACACACACACATTTTTTTCGTTGTTTTTAGGGTTCCGTTTCCACCTCACTACAGCAAGAGAAATGGTGGATGGAAGAAAACCTGTTGAACTAAATAGTAAATAAGTTTTTTTATTTAGCAACGAACGGATCGCGCTTCTGAACGGGACATTTATGTTTTTTTTTTAAGTCGAATGAAAAAGTTAGAGGGTCTGATTAACAAGTTATACATTTGAAGTTCGTACTATGCCGTCCCTGTTGCACCTAATAGTACCTACTGGGGCCTTACCATTCGGTTCGCTCGCTGTCAGATTCATACTAAAAGTGACAGCTAAAACTTGAACAGCAGGTTTATTACGTAAAACTCGCTCGCAATCGCCATCGTGTTCCTTTTGACAGTTCTTGTATGAATGTAACAGCATTGAGTTTTTGAATCAATTTTTTTTTTGTCATAAATGGAAAGATCATATATGTTTCGTAAGAAAAGTACCTATTTTTAGTTTTTTTTATTCGCTAATAATTAAAAAGTTATAACTACCGAATTGAAATTTGATCGTCGAGTAGGTACCGCACTGAAAACACACCGACAGTTCCCGAACAAAGCCGAGCCGCGTGTGACGTCACAATGTTAGTATACAGGTGATACAGTTTTTAGGGTTCCGTAGCCAAATGGCAAAAACGGAACCCTTATAGATTCGTCATGTTTGTCTGTCTGTCTGTCTGTCCGTCCGTATGTCACAGCCACTTTTTTCCGAAACTATAAAAGCTACTTCCAAAGTGGTAAAATGTGTCCCCCCCCCCCATAACTTCTAAAATAAGAGAATGATAAAACTAAAAAAAATATGTAATGTACATTACCATGCAAACTTCCACCCGAAATTGGTTTGAACGAGATATAGTAAGTGCTAAGACTGGATTTTATAATAACTTGGCGAATTTGTACGGAACCCTCAATGCGTGAGTCCGACTCGCACTTGGCCGGTTTTATTTGACTTTAATCTACTCTATTCTGTTATTATCCTACTATCACTACATAGTATTAAGAGCGTGCATCCCTACTGAGCTGGCAACGTCGCATTTTTGGTGATTTTTTGCGATTATTTCACTGAAAATGAATGAAAGTTTCAAATGTCCGTCTGTAGTGCACTTCGTTTTGAGTGTATTAATGTGTCTAATGCAATAATTGATCATGATGGACTTTTATTTTCTTATTAAACGAGATATAGTATTTTATACCTTTAATACGAAAATAAAAGTCCATCACCATTAATCATTGCATTAGACACATTAATACACTCAAAACGAAGTGCACTACAGACGAACATTTGAAACTTTCATTCATTTTCTGTGAAATAATCGCAAAAAATCACCAAAAATGCGACGTTGCGAGCTCAGCACGGATGCACCCTCTTAAACAAAGTCGCTTTCTCTGTCCCTATGTCCCTAATGTCCAGTCGCCATCAGATATATCGTAGCGGGCGAGGTCCTCAAATAATTCGGAACAGCCTTAAATTTCAATAAATTCGTTACACTGTAAGGTTAATAACATCAGAACACACAATGTCGATGCAACTTCTGTGGATGACTGTACATGACATGTAAAAATGCATATTTTAACACCAAGCGCCTACCCTACTCATATCACGACATCGGGAACCAATCAGCATCGATATCACGTCATCTACGGCTGCGCTGATTGGTCAAGACTCTCGGCGAGCGGGGCGCGCACCATCATCATCATCGATCATTGTTCGCCTTCACCTCACAGCGCCGATGCGCACACTTGTTACTGATTTTTATTTTATATTTAATTTAATTCGATTCTGTAAAGTACGACCTAAGCTTGTCAACGGATTAAACGATATTGCCCAAAAAACTACTTAAATCATTGCTGCTGATCCCGCCTACAAGCCGAACCCGCTCATCCAGCTCTACGCCGCAACATATTCTGGTCCTTCGAGCCGGATTTCAAGCCAGCGACTGGACTTGAGGATCTTGGATGAAAGGAACGCAATCGGCAAGAGCCACAAACAGCAGCACAGCGTGATTTGGTGAGGCGAACCGGCCAAGTTACCGCAACGTGTTCAGTGCTAGTCTTAAAAGGTTTTTATTTAAATTTCCAGTGAATGTCTGTGCGTTGCCTGCCCCTAACCTCCGCAACTACTTGCCAATCCGGCAACCGTGGTATCTACAAGTGCATCGGAGCACCGTTGTACCTAGCTAGTCAATCCCGATTACTGTGAGTACTACCTACCTTTTCTGAAATGCCACAAAATAGTGATAGCCCATCAGGTCATTCGTCTAATTCTGATTCAAAAACTGTCGATGAGATATTGCGTGATCTTGTTAAAAAAAGAGGTTCTATCAAGGGTAGATTAACTAAGTTTAAAAAATACATTGAGTCCTTTCAAGGTATATCGTTATCTGTTAATCAAAATGCCGAGATAAAACTTCGCATGCATGCTGTGGCGAGCCTTTACGCTGAATTTAATAGAGTTCAAAATAGGATAGAGGAAGTTCTACCCGAAACGCAGTTAAATACACAGCTCGAATTTAGAGACAGCGTTGATTCCGAGTATTACAGCATGATGGCTCAGACACAGTGCATGGTGACGAGTGACTCGAGCACTGCTAATCCACCCGTTAACCACAATTTGTTGCAAAACGTTAAGTTACCGACTATATCGCTACCTACCTTCGACGGCGCATATGAGCACTGGCTAGAGTTTCGAGACACATATTTATCACTAGTACACAACAGTAAAGATATCACAAATATTCAAAAATTTCACTATCTTAAATCGTCATTAAAAGGCAGTGCAGAACTAGTCATTGATTCACTTGAGTTTTCGGCAGATAACTATGATATTGCATGGGAATTGTTGCTTACGAGATACAACAACAGCAGATTGCTGGTACATAATCATTTAAAGTCCTTATTTTCCATACAATCACTGCCTAGAGAATCACCGGCACTGATTCGCAAACTCATAGATACGGTTTTAAAAAATATACGCGCACTTAAAATTCTCGGGGAGCCTACAGACTACTGGGATACCCTGATTATCTTCATGGTCGTATCTAAGCTTGATTTAGCAACTGAGCGCGAATGGGAACAACAAAAGAGTTCCCTGTTATCTAAATCAGCTGATTCAAAACTTAAACTAGACGATTTATTAAATTATTTGCGGGATAGGGCAGACGTACTCGAAACATTAAACGTTACACACAGTAAGATTACACACGCGCACGAACACAAAAAATATACAAATAACACGCAATCTTATTCAAAGGTTCACTGTAATGTTGTTACAGAAAAACAACGCGCTAAGGCGCCGCTAAATGCTAAACGCCAATTTAATTCGTGTCCTATGTGTGCCGCTAAACATCCACTTTATTCATGCCAGTCGTTTCTAAACATCGACGTGCAGGATAGAATCAGATTTGTAGCCGATAAACAATTGTGCGAAAATTGTTTACGCGCAGGCCACGCTGCAGATATGTGTAGGTACGGCCCTTGTAGGAAATGCGATAAAAAACATAACTCGATTATTCACCGCGATGAACCTATGACCAATAATCAGGGTAATCGAAGTTATAGCTCCGCAACGCCAAATAAACCCGTACTAAATCAGTCACACGCGCAAACTGCCGGTACAAGTAGTTATACAATAACAACTCATGCCCAGGTAGATCTGAACCCGGTATTAAGTACATCCACAGACGGCCAATGCGCGCAGTCGTCAGCGATGCAACCGGTTTTATTATCTACTGCAATAGTCGAAATTGCTGATAGTGTTGGATTCTATCATAAAGCCCGTGCTATACTAGACAGCGGAAGCGAGCGCTGCATTATAACTCAAACACTTTGCGATAAACTTAACACGCATTTATTACAGTCCACTCAGCGAATTAAGGGCGTTGGAGGTTCGGTGTCACAATGCACGCGAACTTGTGATATCGAAATTAAATCTATGCTAGGCACTTATAATTCGCGCATTAAGTGTCTGGTTTTGCCGCATATTACTTCCGCGTTACCTTCTGTTGCTTTGCTAAGCGAACAATTCCGTATACCGCACGGAATCTCTTTGGCTGATCCCAATTTTTATGAAAGTCAACCGATCGACCTGCTATTAGGAGCAGATATATTTTGGGATCTGCTTTTAGACGGCAAAGTACGTTTATGTAACGGTCCGATCCTTCAAAATACGCAATTAGGATGGATTATATCTGGGCCATTACATACTAATAAAAAAGCCAACAAAAATATTCATTGCAATTTTATGCGAACCATAGACGAGCAAGTTTCTATAGAAGAACAATTACGAAAATTTTGGGAGCTCGAAGACTTGCCTAGTAGTTACCAGCCGAGCGAGTTATCGCGCACAGAGGACGAGCGCCTTTGTGAACGCATGTTTTTACAAACGACCGAGCGCCTCGACGACGGTCGATTCTGTGTGCACATTCCTTTTAAACACTCGCCTAGTAACTTAGGTGATACGCGTAAACAAGCCGAATCGCGGTTTTTTGCATTAGAGAAACGATTAGATCGTTATCCACAATATAAAAAAATGTATAGCGATTTTATAAAGGAATATTGTGCTTTAGGACATATGGTACGCATTGAGAATGATAATTATGGAACCCCACATTATTTTATACCGCATCACGGGGTATTCCGTGAACATTCTGCCACTACTCCTTTACGCGTTGTGTTCGACGCCAGTATGCCATCCTCGACAGGTCAATCGCTCAACGACTTACAACTTATAGGACCGCCGATACAGGGTGATTTGTTATCGATCTTGTTGCGCTTTCGGGAAAGTAGGTATGTTGCGTGTGCGGACATAGAGAAAATGTACCGTCAAGTACTTATAGCCGAGCAGCAACGGGATTTTCAATTAATTCTTTGGCGTGAAAATCCCTCTGATCCCTTGCACGTTTATAAATTAAATACCGTAACGTATGGTACTGCTTCCGCGCCTTATTTAAGTTGTCGATGCCTTAAGCAGCTAGCGCAGGAATGCAGTGACCTTGAGATAGCTCGCATAATTCGGGAGGACTTTTACGTCGATGACCTCATTTGTGGTCACCCTAGTAAAGAAAGTTTGAAACAAATTTGTCGCAAAATCTCTCAAATATTGCAGTCTGGTTGTTTTCCGTTGCGCAAATGGATTTTTAATTTTGATTTCGTTGAATTCAATACAACCATCGACGCTAAAAAAGAACTATCACTAGGCGATAATATTCAAAATAAAACACTAGGGCTTGGATGGCATAATAGCGATGACGAATTGTTTTATTGCACTAAAATGAAAACCGAGTCGAAACCGATTACTAAACGGTTAATATTATCTGGTTCATCACAAATTTTTGATCCGCTTGGATTGTTAAGTCCGACTATTATGATCGCAAAAATACTATTGCAAAGACTCTGGCTTTTAAAGTTAGAATGGGACGAACCAGTACCAGACGACGTCGCACAGGTCTGGATTAGGTTCGTTCAGAGTCTAGACAATCTTGAGGTAGTTCGTATCCCGCGGTTAGTAGTAGGCGACAACCCTAAGTACCTAGAACTGCATATTTTTACTGACAGCTCTCAGAGCGCGTACGGCGCGTGCGCCTATATCCGATCTGTTGATAATAATAACGTCGTGTGTGCTAAATTATTATGTTCTAAGGGAAAGGTGGCGCCAATTAAACCAATCAGCATCCCACGGTTGGAGTTGTGTGGCGCTGTGGTGGGAGCCAGACTATATAAAAAAATTGTCGATTCATTCCGCAGTAGCTTCAACAAAGTCATATTTTGGACAGACTCGACTATAGTTTTAGGTTGGCTGCGCATGCCTCCGAATTTGCTAAAAACTTTTGTTCAAAATAGGACGGCAGAGATTCATGAGTTGACAAAAAACCACCCATGGCGTCACGTGCGAAGCGAGAACAACCCAGCTGATTTCATATCGCGAGGGCGAAACCTCGATGCCCTTCGCGCTTCAAATTTATGGTGGGAAGGGCCGCAATTTTTATTTAATATTAATCTTGAATCCGAACTGAATACCGACTCAACATTTAACACTGACGTAGAATTACCAGAATTAAAATCGACTACTATGCGTGGTTTACTGTCTCATCAAGTTATTGAAAATTGGTTTCCATTCGATCGGTTCTCGCAATACAACCGCATGAAGCGCGCCGCGGCCTTTGCATTAAGATTTGTTTATAACGCGCGGAACAAAGACAACAAGCGCAGCGGCCCGCTGAGTGTGGACGAACTGCACGAGTCCGAGTTGCTGCTTGCTAGGCTCGCGCAACGTGAGTCATACCGAGACGTATATGATTGTTTATCTAACAAGCAATCATTAAAGGGTAAACAAGCCAGTTTGACGAAGTTGAATTTATTTCTAGAAAATAATAACTTGGTAAGAGTAGGGGGACGTTTAGAAAATGGCATTCATTTTAATTACGCGAAAAAACACCCTATCTTAATTTCCGCTAAACATCACTTCGCACTCTTGTTATTTCGTTACGAGCATTTGCGGCTACTGCACGCGCCGCCACAGCTGTTGATGTTTAGGATAAGAGAGGCCTGGTGGCCTGTAGGCGCTAGGGACCTTGCGCGACAGGTTGTTCACGCATGCGTCACGTGTAAAAGACTGCGGAGCGCGACTTTGACGCCTATTATGGGGAACCTGCCGCAAGAACGCCTGGAACCAGGGTATCCATTTCTTTATTGTGGTGTAGATTACGCTGGCCCAGTGCTCATATTAAACCGTAAGGGCAGAGGCGCGAAGACAGTCAAATCGTATATTTGTCTGTTTATATGTTTCGCAACGCGTGCGATTCATTTAGAGTTGGTCAGTGACCTCACGTCTGATGCCTATTTACTTGCTTTAAAGCGATTCATCTCGCGTCGAGGAAAACCCGCTGAGATTTTCAGCGATAATGGAAAAAACTTTGTTGGTCTGAAAAACGACTTTGATAAATTTCTTTTAAGTATATCAGGTGATATTAAAGATTACGCAATATCTCAAAACATTAAATTCCGAATGAACCCGCCATACGCTAGTCATTTTGGAGGATTTCATGAATCGGGAATCAAGTCATGTAAACACCACTTGCGACGAGTGGTAGGCAACGCACATTTGACTTTCGAAGAGTTGAGTACAGTTTTGACCCAAATTGAAGCTGTACTGAACTCTAGACCGCTGACCGCAATGTCAACGGATCCTAACGATTTTTTACCACTGAGCCCGGCGCATTTCTTGGTTGGTCGTCCATTAACTTCACCTGTGTGCGCTGATCTGCAACGTGTTCCCGAACATCGCTTGACACGTTACCAGCGAGTAGAACAGATCCGCCAGCACTTCTGGACCCGCTGGTCAAAGGAGTACGTGCCAGAACTGCAGTCAAGATCCAAGTGGAGATTTCAAACAGATGACCTCAAAGAAAATATGCTGGTGCTCATCAAAGACGACCATTTGCCGCCACTTAAATGGAGCCTGGGACGCATTATTAAAACTTATGCTGGCAAGGACGGCGTGTCAAGAGTCGCCGACATCAGGACGTCTACAGGCATAATGCGACGCGCATTTTCGAAGATATGCCCTCTTCTTCAATCCGACGATGAACAACCGTGTTAAAGGCTGGATAACCCTTTGGAAAGCAGGCATTCCAAGGCCGGGAGTATGTCGATGCAACTTCTGTGGATGACTGTACATGACATGTAAAAATGCATATTTTAACACCAAGCGCCTACCCTACTCATATCACGACATCGGGAACCAATCAGCATCGATATCACGTCATCTACGGCTGCGCTGATTGGTCAAGACTCTCGGCGAGCGGGGCGCGCACCATCATCATCATCGATCATTGTTCGCCTTCACCTCACAGCGCCGATGCGCACACTTGTTACTGATTTTTATTTTATATTTAATTTAATTCGATTCTGTAAAGTACGACCTAAGCTTGTCAACGGATTAAACGATATTGCCCAAAAAACTACTTAAATCATTGCTGCTGATCCCGCCTACAAGCCGAACCCGCTCATCCAGCTCTACGCCGCAACACACAATTAGTCATAAATAAAGTAGCACCGACTTTTCAATAAAATCGTGACGTCACAGATCGCCAAAGGTATCGATGCAGACAGGCTGACCATAAAGATCGGAACATTTTTGGAAAATATACCTTAACTTTGTGACAAACAGTTTAAATTACAGTGTTTTTATAACAAAATTAGTTTTATAAAATAGAACTACATGCTTTGACTTATAACAGCAGAAGAGGACAAATTTTATTCGTAAAAAAAGTATATGGCAATTTAGTGGCCAGTAACAATTTACACTTTATACAACAAAAAAAGGTTTTATGTTACTAACACAGTGAATTATGTATGCAGACGCGTACACTATTTAGGTGACATATCTTTCATTTTGGCATGACGTTTGAGCCTTATTTGTATTTTATTTGAAATTCGAATCTATTATTATATGCGTTAGGTTTATTTTCCACATATGTTCCGATATTTGTGATCAGCCTGACTGTGTCGATACCTTTGACGATATGTGCTTCCTGATATTTTTAGCTCATTGAACGTCCCGAATTTATTGAAAAATCGCTGTTCTTATGTTTATGACGGATTGCGTGTTGCGATGTTATTAACCATATCTAGTGTAACGAATTTATTGAAATTTAATGCTGCTCCGAAATATTTGAGGACCTCGCCCGCTACGATATATCTGATGGCGACTGTCCCTATGTATGCTTAAATCTTTAAAACTACGCAACGGATTTTGATGCGGTTTTTTTTAATAGAGTGAATCAAGAGGAAAGTTTATATGTATAATACATGCATAATATACCGTGCGAAGCCGGGGCGGGTCGCTACTTATTATATAAAAAGCAAAATTATTTTTTTTGTAAAAACCCACGACGGATAGAAACCTTTAAAAAGAATTAAAGTTGCCAAATTTCAAGTCAATCCAATTACTGGGAGTGCAATATTTGATTACGGACAGACACACAGATAACGGGACAAGTGAAACTAAATAGAAGCTTGTAATATGTAGTGGATTAAGAAGGAACCTATCTTCAAAATTTAATTATGTAACCATTATTAGTTCCCGAGTGAAACGCCTTTGAAAAATGGACAATTTAAAGGTAAATAGATAGACAGGTAGATGGACAGAATGAAGCTATTAGGAATCCAAATTTTATTAATTTGGCTACGAAACCTAAAAAGTTTAAATTTACTTAGGTTTTTTTTATTGCAGCGCCCTCTGACGAATTCAAATTATAACACCTATTTAAGAAACATTCCTAATAAATTCTCTACCTTTCGAAGAAAATTGCGTCTAAATCGGCCAAACCGTTCTGGAGATAAATGGGAACATTAGCTTTTCACATATATGAACATTGCAGCGCCCCCTAGCGGATCAACACCATAACACCTACCTAAGAACCACCGCTAAAGAAACGCAAACCTAATACTGAAAACCGCATCTGAAATAACTTCATATTTCTAAATAATAGTATTTTAATGCTTTAGTATTTACAATAAGACAACGTCAAAACGAGACCATAGAGAGACAATTTAAAAGTATGAAACCTAGGTACATAGCATTCGTCCACCCCTACAAACTACGACATCTCTTCGATGAGTCTTCGGGGTCGCGTGGTGACACGTCCACTGCGTCTTGGTGGTTGCTGTGGGACTATTGTACAAGGCAGAGTACTAGGAATGTTTGTTCCCGCTTGTAGAGAAGAATGTACTGCATTTTGTGCACCCGACGAACTTGCTACGGTAGTCTCCGTATTTGGTGTTGCACTAAGCGGTTCTTGAGTGGCCTGGCAGGAAGACCATATTGAGGATTGGGACAGACGGGATGATGGATGAAGTGAATCGGTCCGACTGACAGGCGAAGGCAAAGGTGATGAGCGTCTAATAGGTGTAGACGAAGATGTCGGGAGTATGATAGGTGAGAATGAACAAGAAGGATGTACGACTATAGGTGTGGATGAAGGTAGGAAATTGCTGACAGGAATGACAGATGGTGCTGGTACATGATCAGGGGCAACCGGGCTGCTGGAGTCTGCTAAACGGGTACGTATGTGATCAGCATGATATCTCCTCTCCACGCCGTCCGAAGTGTGCACGGCGTACGAGTATCTGTGCGTGCGCCTTGCTATTGATGCCGGTTCCCATCGTGATCCATCTCGAGCTCGGACAAATCGCCCCCTTACTGCTAAAACCGACTAACTGCATCAATGATAGTTTCGAGAAAAACGCATTTAAAGGTTTGAGTAGTACTTTCTCTAGTAAAACCTAACATTAATTGAAGTGTTTTTGTGTTTTTATTTAGATGATTTATCTGTAAGTACAACAGTATGAGAAAATTCAGCCTATACCCAATATAAATAGGTAAAATCACGCTTTGAGTAAAAAAAGTGGCGCAGATAGTCGGTTTTGCTTGTAGGGGATGTGTAACGTTTCGAAATTAAGCGCCATTAAAGTCTGAGAATGTCCTTAGTCTGTTTTGTCACTTAGCTAATTTTAGAAACTGCACGGATCCAATGGGGCGAAGCGAGATCCTTTGTAGTGAGTGCAGTTATTTTGACTCTATTCTATTTGTATACATTATCATAGAGATATATTTGCAAATCTCACCATTATTTGACTACAAAGCAACATTGAACATCAAACAAAACAAAGATGACAATTTTAATAAATATTTAACAACTAGCGACCAGCCCCGGCTTCGCGCGGTATATTGTGCATGTATTATACATATAAACCTTCGTCTTGATTCACTCTATCTATTTAAAAAACCGCATCAAAATCTGTTGCGTAGTTTTAAAGATTTAAGCATACATAGGGACATGGGGACATAGGGACAGAGAAAGCGACTTTGTTTTATACTATGTAGTGAAGTGATTTAACAATTAATATAATATGGGAACTAACCCAAAAAGTTCCTTGCCTGGCTTCTGCTCGCGACTTCGTCTGCGTAGAATTAGCAATTGACATGTTGATGGCTATCCCCCGGGAACTATGCTATTTTCCGGGATTAAAAAGTAGTCTATATGTTTAAATCTAGGGTACCAGCTATATTTGTTCCAAATTTTATCCAAATCCGTCCAGTCCAAGAAGGAACAAACATACACACTCACTCACTCACTCACTCACATCGTCACATCGTCACAAACTTTCGCATTTATAATATTAGTAGGATAGTAGGATTAATATTATGGAAACTAACACAAAAAGTTCCTTGTAACCACAGGGAGGAATATAAAACCTAAAAAAGAAAACAATAACGTGTCATCGAATAATCACAACAAGGAAGTTTTTGTTCATTATCTGATGGGTGGTACGGTTCAAAGAAAATAAACAGCTCATCTGTATCAAAACCTTTTATTTGGCACAATTCAAAAAAAATATCTTAATAATACTTATAACCGCTGTAAAGCGGGAAGTCTGAACTCTACGAAAAATAAGACAAATTGGTACCTAAGTACTTTATTGTACAGAAAATAAACAAAGAAAAAAAAACCACAAATGATGAGATACAAGTCTATATGAAACAGTAGTGTAGGTCGGTGGAGTTAATACTTACGGTCTAATTCAATGGCCTGTTTGATTTGTTTCTTACTTTTTCTAAGTACCTCACCACCATCTGACGATTCGTGCTTATTATCAAAATCTGAAACGAAAACAATTTTGTTACTAAGGTGCACGGTCAAGCCCGTGCGATTTGCTGTCATCTAAGGCAACAAAAACAGAATCCTGAGACTTCAACGCTCACTTTTAATTGTTTGTGCGATCTATTGCATTTAAATAAATATAATTAAGTAGCTTAAAACTATAATCTACACTCTTCAAAGTTTAGGTAGGTTAGAAACGGTAACCAGTTAATTTGTACTTACTTTTATTCGAATCATCGTCTCCAAGTACTGGATTTGAAAGTTTTCGAGATCTTGAAGATATGTACGCATAAAGTATACGAACTCATTAGAAAATAAATTCAAAACGGGATGCGCGCGCGCGTGTGCAGTCTCGATCACGGTTGAAATGCGACTAGCTCTAGTAAAGCTCAACCAAGTGCGGGTGGGGAGGGGCCGCTTTCGCGCTCTTAAGCGGTTTTGCCTGTACCATAATTCTGCCGCCGATAGGAGAAACGTTACATTCAAAACCAACTATTCTACGGTTAGTTTGTTTTTGCAGTTGAATATTTTTATCTGTGCAATAATTTAGTACAGGAAAAAAAGACTAAGGGTAGGTTTGATTGTTTTTGCAGACGTCCGAAATGCATATTTGTTTTATATAGTTTACAACAAAAAACGACTATATATGTTTTAGTCGCTTTATGCAGTAATAAAATTGCTATTTTATTCTTTAACATGCACTTAGTAGCTTTTGCTAGTTACTTATTTCTGAAAATCGCCAATAACCTACCTTAAGCTGGAGGCTAAATCAAGAACGGAGCGACGTATCAAAAAACGGGTTTTACCACCAGAAAGAGCTCGGAAAGCGTATTCTAACGGTACTTCTAACTCATTTTTGCCAAAAAGGGAGGTTAGTCGGTTTTAGAAGTAAGGGGGCGAAATACACTTTCGCCCGATTTAAAAGTCGGTGTTAAATTGTCGGACGCAACATTGGCTTCAATTTGTTTGTGTTGTAGGACCCTTTTAGGATTAGGTCGCGCGTTGTCTAGGGCACAACGCAATTGTCGTCCGAACATCATCTGTCCAGGGCTTTTACCAGTTGTGCTGTGGGGTGTTATGCGGTACGAGAAAAGGAAATTTTGTAGGCGTTTCTTCAGTGTGAGGTTGTCGCTTGTGCTCGATGACATTCTGGACTTGAAGGTACGCACCAAACGTTCCGCCAAAGCGTTGGTTCTCGGATGGTATGGGGAAGACTTAATATGGATGATGTCTTTTTCTTTGCAATAATCTTGAAATTGTCTGGATGTAAATTGTGGGCCATTGTCAGATACCAAGAATTGCGGGTAACCAAACGTAGCGAAGATGGCATCCAACTCTTCGCTGAGCTTCATAGTGGTTATCTGACTCATGGGTTTAATCTCAATCCACTTCGACAGTGCGTCTGCGAGTACAAACCAGTACTTTCCCTCGAAAGGCCCGGCAAAATCGACATGTACTCTCTCCCACCAGCCAATCCGACGTCAGTATCCCCCTCAGCAAGCTCTCTAGACTGAGCTACTGCAAAGAATTTGGCAAATGTTACTTCTATATTCTTTCCGTCGTGAGGCTCTTGTAAGTCAGGCCATTTTTGTTTAAGGTCCACCTCTAGTTGTGGGTGGTTAAGGCCGGTGGCAAAACGATCACGTAGCAAGCGTTCGAACAAATTGTCCTTATAGCCACAATCAGTGGCGAGTTTTTTTTTTTAAGTCTGTTCGCATATTGTTCCACCGTTTCATTGCGGTCTCGTACGCAATTCCAAAACTCTGTTAACGCCTTGTATCTAGTTGTTTTGGTTCTAAATAAATCGAGAAATTTTCGTTTCACGTCTATGTAAAGACTTTTTCTAAATCGGGAATGAGTGCTACTTTTACGTCATGAAAGGCTTTTGGAGATAAGCAGGAGAAAAGAAGTTCTTTCTTTACCTCATTTTCACTCACGTCCCAAATGTCACATTTTTTTTCGAAAAAATCAACAAAATCTTCTACTGAGGTAGTGGTAGGGTTAAATGTATCACATTTAAAATTTTTAATGATCGTAAGTTTGTTAGCTATGTTCGAGCTGGTGGATGCCGTGCCAGGTGTAGCTGGCGTAGGAGCCTCAGTTGTTGATCGGTGTTGTGTCACAAGTTGTTGTAGGATGTCCAAAATCTGTTGTTGTTGTTGTCGCTGAATTTGTAAAAATTCCTGAAACTGTTCCGCGTTCATTTCGTTACAATAATCCTCGTCGCCAATGAAATAACTTCATATTTCTAAATAATAGTATTTTAATGCTTTAGTATTTACAATAATACAACGTCAAAACGAGACCATAGAGAGACAATTTAAAAGTATGAAACCTAGGTACATAGCAGCGTCTAAATCGGTCCAACGGTTCTCGAGATAGTTAGGTTAGGTTAGGTTAGGTTGGGGTGCGAAGTCGGAAACCTCCTCGAGAGCTCTAGTGTTACAGTTCCCTTCTAACAGAGGCTCTTGGCCTCACGGGGGGGGGAAGGGTAACGCTTAGGCCGGTGCACCCTGGGCAACAACGGTTAATTATTTTATTTAGTAAGTTAGTTAACTGTGGGCTAATATCCGACTGGGGGGGAGGGGTCAACACGCAACCCGGCCCATGGGGTCGGAACGTGGGCCGCTTGTCTTTTTCAAGACAGGGGGCCGTGAGGAGTAAACCTCTATAAAAAATCCAGAGGGTCGCACCCGCAGGTGCTTTTGGTGACGGACGCGATCATGCCTTCGGTACCGCTCTGCTTTCAGAGTAGTACATGAGGGTGTGAGAGCTGACGTGAGGGTCGGCGGGCATAAGCCTGCCGTCGGAGCGGTGCGCCCCGTAAGGGACGCGATCGCGGAGCGGCGTGGCTCCGGCCACTGTCGGTCAACACGTAACCCCGGCCCGCAGGCGCCGGGAACGTGGGCCGCTGTCTTTTTCAAGACGGGGGCCACGAGGAGATAACCTCTATAAAAAATCCAAGCGGCACCAGCGGGGGAGGGCGGGAATTCCCAAACCTGCATTGCACAGGTGCCGCGGAGAGGGAACCCCATCCCGGGGTGGTCGTGCGGCGTTTGCGATGACACCTTGTTCTCCCGCAGCGCCTCACATTTGACCGAGGAGGGAATCCGTGTGGTTTTTAGTGGGTATGCCTGCCGTCGCGGGAGAGCCCCACATACCCCCGGTAACCCCGTACTGGGCGGATGCATAAGGCGCATTTTCCACACCATAAAAAAAAAAAAAAAAAAAAGGTTAGGTTAGGTTTATTTATTTATTTATTTATTAGATTGTAATGTCATGTACATTTATATTAAAAGGTGTTAAGCATACATTAGTCGGTCCATGACGCCCTGCAAGGGCACACAATAACAATTTATCACTAAAATCTAGGAATACATAATTTAAATGTCAATAGTTACTTAATATGTTAATTTAAATCATGCAATTGTATCGTATCCATTAAATTAAATTTAAATTAGCTACTATTTATGTCAAGGAGTTTTATAAAAAAGATAAAGACAATTAAATAAAAAGTGTAAAATGAAATAGGTAAAATCCGCATGTCAACCATTACATTAATAATTTAATAATGATAATAATATATAATTCATAGTAATAAAAAGTCAAGATTTAAATACAAAAATGTCAGTCTTAATTGAATTTATTCATAATATCTTGCAGTCTCATCGTTTAAAAACTCGTTGACCGTATAATAGCATTTCTCAATTAAAAATGTCCTTAACCTATTCTTATATATAGTTATTCGTGATTCGTTTCTGATGGATTCCGGGATGTTGTTTGCTATTTGGATACATTTATACTGTGGACCCTTTTTAAACATGGCCAAGTTTGACTTGGGTAGTAGCAGTTTATTTTTGTATTGTGCCCTAGTTGTGCTAACTTCTTTGCTAGCCTTGAATAAATGTGCATGTTTTCGTACAAATAGGGCGCATTCTAATATATAAATCGAGGGTAAAGTTAACAGTTTGTATTTTAAAAAGTGCTGACGGCAGCTATCTGGTATACGGATGTTGGCTAGTATACGAACGCACTTTTTTTGCATAACGAACAGTTGCTGGGCCTCAGTGCTGCCCCCCCACAAAACCACACCATACCGGAGCCAGGCGTAGGCATACGCGTAGTAGGCAGACAGAGCACATTCAACATCCGTGTTCACTTTCAGCACGCTCAAGGCATAGACGAATTTAGACAATTTAGTTTTTACATTTTGAATATGGGCTCGCCAGTCAACATTTGAGTCGATCGTTATTCCTAACAGCGTAAATTCTGACACTTCTTCAATTTTAAGATCTTTCGCTAATAATTTTAATTCTAACGGTGCTTTCTGTTTTGGTCTAAATTGAATAATTTTTGTTTTTTTGAGGTTTATCTCTAGATTATTGTCTCCAAGCCATTCTGCAAGAATATTTAGTGTATGTTTTAGTTTTGAGTTACAATCAGTGATGCTAGTGCCATTAAACAGCAGTGATACGTCGTCAGCGAACATAATACATGCCGTATCCGAATCTAGAACCTCCGGCAGGTCGTTGACATAGACCAGGAACAGGAAACACGCGCATATACTTCCCTGTGGAATAGAGCAAGTAGTGCGTCTCATATCAGACGATATTGCCGTTACCTCTCTAGTGTCGTTATTAAAGTAATCAATCTGCACGAACTGCCTACGATTTCGAAGGTAAGATTGAAACCAGCTATATGCCGAACCCCGTATTCCCATGTTATACAATTTAGTTAGAAGGATATCGTGGGAAACTCTGTCATATGCTTTGGTCATATCCAGTAACAAACCGACCCCATATTTTTTAGAGTTTATATGGCCTAAAATTTCCTGTATGTACTTATATACCGCGAGCGATGTTGAGCGATCCTTTCTGAAACCGTACTGATTTTTTGTTAATAATTCGTATTTCTCCAAAAAGCTGTATACACGATTTGCCATACATTTTTCGAAAAATTTTGAAATTGATGGAAGAAGAGCAATGGGACGGTGCTGACTTGGGTCCGTCGCATCACCACCTGGCTTCAATATGGGCTTAATTTTGGCAATTTTTAGTAAATCTGGGAACGTTCCTTCGGCAAACGATTGGTTAATTAGACGTGTCAACGGCTTCACCAGTTCCGTCTCGCATAATTTTAAGAGCGTTGAAGGTAACTCGTCATACCCATAACTTTTTTTGTTTTTTAGGCGTCTAATAATTTTTATAATTTCTGGTTCTGTGACCGGCCGTATGTATATAGAATTTAAAGCGGGGGTAGATATTGCGCGGCAGCGGTCACGCCGGGAGCCTGCGCTCTGCAATGATGACTCACCCACAGAGGCAAAAAATTCATTTAGCACGTTAGCTATTTTATTAGGCGATTGAATAGGTTCAGACATGTCAACGGTTTTGATAAGCATGTTCTTAGCGTTTTTATCTTTGACTTTGTTAAATGTATTATTTATAATTCCCCACATTGTTTTGGTTTTATTTTTTGAATTTTTCATTTTCCGCGAATAATTGATTCGTTTTGATTTTTTTATACATTTTTTTAAAATATTTTCATACTGTTTGTAGTGATTTTTAATTATTTCATTTTTACATGTATTGACCAATACTTTTAACTGTCGTTTATGTTTACATGATTTTTTTAAGCCTGTTGTTAACCATGTCTTTGTGCCTTGTTTTGTAATTAATTTTAATCTTTTTTGTGGTATGTGTTTATTTAAAATTTCTATTAATTTATCATTAAATATTGAATAATTCGTATTTATGTCATTTTTATCTAAAATTATTTTATTCCAATCAACGCATTGTAAAGTTTGCCTAAATGATAACATATTTTTTAAGCTATATAATCTAACTTTAGTGTACCACGGATCTTGTCGCGTCTGCGCGGTTTGTCTTTGCATTGTGTACAATATGCCTTTGTGGTCGGATATGCCGTGGTCTGCTACGTCAACACTGTAATGCCTTGGTTGGGGTGCGAAGTCGGAAACCTCCTCGAGAGCTCTAGTGTTACAGTTCCCTTCTAACAGAGGCTCTTGGCCTCACGGGGGGGGGAAGGGTAACGCTTAGGCCGGTGCACCCAGGGCAACAACGGTTAATTAATTTATTTAGTAAGTTAGTTAACTGTTGGCTAATATCCGACTGGGGGGGAGGGGTCAACACGCAACCCGGCCCATGGGGTCGGAACGTGGGCCGCTTGTCTTTTTCAAGACAGGGGGCCGTGAGGAGTAAACCTCTATAAAAAATCCAGAGGGTCGCACCCGCAGGTGCTTTTGGTGACGGACGCGATCATGCCTTCGGTACCGCTCTGCTTTCAGAGTAGTACATGAGGGTGTGAGAGCTGACGTGAGGGTCGGCGGGCATAAGCCTGCCGTCGGAGCGGTGCGCCCCGTAAGGGACGCGATCGCGGAGCGGCGTGGCTCCGGCCACTGTCGGTCAACACGTAACCCCGGCCCGCAGGCGCCGGGAACGTGGGCCGCTGTCTTTTTCAAGACGGGGGCCACGAGGAGATAACCTCTATAAAAAATCCAAGCGGCACCAGCGGGGGAGGGCGGGAATTCCCAAACCTGCATTGCACAGGTGCCGCGGAGAGGGAACCCCATCCCGGGGTGGTCGTGGGGCGTTTGCGGTGACACCTTGTTCTCCCGCAGCGCCTCACATTCGACCGAGGAGGGAATCCGTGTGGTTTTTAGTGGGTATGCCTGCCGTCGCGGGAGAGCCCCACATACCCCCGGTAACCCCGTACTGGGCGGATGCATAAGGCGCATTTTCCACACCAAAAAAAAAAAAAAAAAAAGGTTAGGTTAGGTTAGGTTAGGTTAGGTTCCCCCCCGGGTGTCGCCACCTTGTCGTGGTGGGGGGGCTTGCGTGCTGATGATCCCTACGAGCCATGCCGGATAGGGCTTCCCATACCGGACGGGTCTAGGGGGAGGCCAGACTAAGAGCGACACACCCCGGCGGGGCCCGCAAGGGCCTGCCAGGCGGGGCGGGTGCGCCCTCGTTAGGGTGCACTGACGGGAGAGCTCACTCCCGAAAAAAGAGACGACGATGTGGAGCATTGGCGTTTTGGTATGGCAGATCTTCCAAGAGTTATACCCCAGGAGGGTACCGGTTCCACCGGAGAATCCCTCGGCGTCGCTGCGGCGGCGTCCAGCCCCTTGTACTCTGGGGGGGGCAATGACTGCCTCGTAGGTCGGCAAGGTGCCGACCTTCGTGAACACGACAAAGCTTTAACACAACGGACTTCCGATGAGGTCGTGTCCTGCTGTGACTCTCCGCTGTCGACCGGTGAGTCGAAGCGTGAGAGCGGCAGGAACGACCTCCTGCTTAAATTCAAGGTGCCTAGCGTGCCAAAAAGAGCCCATCCGAGCCAGCCCGGCGACCCAATGCCCGAATTTGTTATAGGTGGGCTCCTCCTTCTTCTAGAACATCCAGCAAGAACCAAAGGGGAGAAACTGAATCCAGAAACAAGAGGGCCAAATCACTCGAGGGTAGGGACAGGAGTCCCATTGATCTGGATGAAGGCCGGATGCCTCTGGTGCCTAGCACTGAAGGTGGGACCGACCCAACTGAAACCGCGCGGAATGCCGCAATGGTGGTTCTCACAGAAGCTGGCAAGAGTGGCAACCTAAATGGTCGGGTGTGGGGCCGCATCAACAGGGCCTGCCGCGAAATCCTTTCCGCCATGGACACTCTGGAGACTAGGACAGAGAACGAGGAGATCAGGGCGCTAAAAGCGGACAACACGAGGATGCGCATCCAGCTTGATCTCCTTCAAAAGGAGACAAAGGCGCTGCGTACGGCTTTTTCTGAGCGCAATACCATAGTGCCTGTATCCCAGACTGAGTAACCGTCTCTAGCTGACTGGACTGATGCCTTCAACGAGATGAAGCGGGATCTCTTTGTCTCGTTGGGAAATATGGTGAACGTAAGACTGGGGGAGATGGAGAAACGCCTCCCTCCCGAGCAAATCCTGAGGCCATCCCTGGCGGCGGACAAAAACAAGCCGCCTCATAGAGCCGATCCACCACCACGGAAGGAGCCCGCATCGTCCACAGCGGCTCGTAGTGGCAAAAAGCCACCACCTGCGTCTGGCCGCCCCCCAGATGAGCCGACTCCTGGACCGTCCCCAGCTCGGCCACACAAACGGCGCCACATCGAAGCCCATGAGCCTCCGCCTAAACAAACCACCGATTACGCACGGGCAGCTGCAAATCCTGAAGGAAGCCAGGCCCCAGGCCCAGAGCAGCAGTGGTCGGAGGTAAAGAAAAGGAAAAGGAGAAGGAAAAAAGAGACTAAGAGAGGGTCATCGCCGGAGGCCGGTCCTAGGACCCAGCATAACACCTCGTCCTCTGGCAAAAAGAAAACTGCCCGAGCAAAGCTTACCCCACCTAAAACAGCAGCGGTGGTGGTTATCCTAAAGCCAGAGTCATCGGCAACATACCCACAGGTTATGGCTCGTGCGACGACAGAACTCAAGTTGAGAGACTTCGGGTTGGAACACGTGCGGATCCGTTCCTCGGCCACAGGAGCCAGACTGATAGAGGTCCCAGGGGCCGGTGGAGATAAAGCGGCCGATGAGCTTGCGGTTAAACTGCGGGATCTTATTGGCGAGGAGGCTCTGATATCTCGGCCAATGAAAATGGCCGACCTGAGACTTACCGGACTAGACGAGTCTATTCTCCCAGAGGACGTACGAATGGAGATAGCTGCCAAGGGGGACTGCCCCATAGATCAGGTGAAGGTGGGCAAAATACGAATGGGGCCCAGGGGCAATGGCTCTATCCTGGTCCGCTGCCAAATTGCGATAGCCAAGACTCTAGTCGCAGCAGGCCGACTTCTTATTGGCTGGTCCTCAGCCCGAGTCAAGACTCTGGACCCAATCCCCATGCGCTGCTATAAGTGTATGGGGACGGGGCACACGAGGGCTCTCTGCCCATCACCAGCCGACCGCGATAACCTATGCTTCCGCTGCGGTCAAGAGGGACACATATCTGCGGACTGCGCTGCTGAACCAAAGTGCGCAGTGTGCACTAAGGATGGCCGTCCAGCGAGACACGTGATGGGAGGCCTTAAATGTAATCCCCCACCAACTAAGGGGAAAAGGGCTGAAACGACCCAAGCTCAAAACTTGCGGACCGAACGCCGGCCGGACCCAGAGGAGAATCAAATGGACCAACATTAATGCCACAGCGCCATTTCGAATTACTCCAGACGAATGCAAATCATTCTGCCCGCGCCCAAGACCTCTTGATGCAGGTCATGACGGAGTGGCGCATTGATGCAGTCGTGGTCGCTGAGCCTTACTTTGTTCCCTCCCTCCCTAATTGGGCGGGCGACACTGAGGGATCGGTGGCAATCATAGTGCCGGCGCACGGGAGCTCTCCCCGGATCAACATCAAAGAGCGCGGACCGGGTTTCGTTGCGGCTCGCTGGGGTGAAGTCATACTCATCGGAGTATACTTCTCCCCAAACAGGCCGTTGCGAGAATTTGAGCGCTTCATGGGGCAGCTCGGACATGTTGTGCAGAGGGCAGCTCCGGCAGAAGTCTTAGTGATGGGAGACTTCAATGCTAAAAGTAGTACCTGGGGCTCCCACATCACTGATCCTCGAGGGTTGGAAGTCGTAAACTGGGCAGTAATGACGAGCCTAGTACTCTCCAACCGGGGAAACATCCACACGTGCGTGCGGCAGCAGGGTGGGTCTGTTGTGGACCTAACGTTCACGACCCCTGCGTTAGCTGCTCGCCTCCAGAGTTGGCGCGTCATGGAAGATGTGGAGACCCTATCGGACCATCGGTTCATCCGATGCAGGGTCTCCAAGACGCCCCCTAGGCCGCAAGCCCGCGCCACGGGTGGAAGAGGGGGAAGGTTCCCCAAGTGGGTCCTTTCCCGCCTCGATCAGGACCGGGCAGAAGAGACCGCTACGGTCCAGGCGTGGTGCGAGGATCCTCCACGCTCCATGGGGGTAGAGCACAGGGCTGCCAGGTTCCGGCAAGATCTGGCAGCCGTATGCGATGCGGGGATGCCCCGGGCGAGAGGCCGCGCTCCCCCCAGAGACGGGGTGTACTGGTGGTCACAGGACCTCGCCGCTCTGCGAGCTGCCAGTGACCGAGCACGTCGGGCCTTCACCCGGTGCCGAAGGCGCCGCACGAGGGTACCCGGGGAGGAAGAACGCCTCTTGGCCGAGCTCCGATCGGCCAAGCAGGCGTTCGCGGTGGCGATAGGTGAGGCGAAGGACGCTGCCTATAAAGTGTTCCTCGCCGAACTGGATGCTGACCCGTGGGGGCGCCCGTACCGAATGGTACGTGCAAAGATGAAGGTGGCTCCCCCCACAGAGGAGTTTGAGCCGGCGCTCCTTAATGCAGTCGTGGAGGGACTTTTCCCAGAGTGCCCCCCTTTCGACACACCGCGCATGGCGCCACCGGACCGTGAGCCAGAGACGGCCCCCGAGATCCCTCCGGTGACGGAGGAGGAAATGGAGGCGGTGAGGGGCCGCCTAAAAGGCAGGAGAAAGGCCCCAGGACCGGACGGAGTGCCAGGGAGAGTCCTTCACCTGGCACTAGAGCACCTGGGTGACCGCCTTCGCGCCCTATTTACAGGGTGCCTTGAAGAAGGGTGCTTCCCTAGGTGCTGGAAGGAGGGGCGCTTGGTCCTACTGCGCAAAGAGAGTCGCCCGGCGGACTCTCCGTCTGGCTATCGCCCGCTGGTGATGCTGGACGAGACGGGCAAGCTCCTTGAGAGAGTGGTAGCTGCCCGAATCGTCCGCCACCTAGCGGATGTTGGGCCGGACGTCTCGGAGAACCAGTTCGGGTTCAGGACTGGGCGGTCTACGATGGACGCCCTTTCCTCCCTGAAGACGTTCACAGAGGAGGCGGCAAGGAGGGGGCAGGGGGCGTTGGCTGTGTCGCTCGACATAGCTAACGCCTTCGGCTCCCTCCCCTTCGGAGTTATAGAGGAGGCGCTCCGGTACCACGGGGTGCCCCTCTATCTCCGAAGAATCGTGGGGCACTACCTGACGGAGCGGGTAGTGCTCTACGCGGGGAGAGGAGGGACGCTAGAGGAGAGGCGGATGGCCTGTGGAGTCCCGCAGGGGTCGGTTCTAGGACCCCTGCTGTGGAACATCGGATTTGACTGGGCCATCCGCGGAGAGGTGCTACCTCGAATGGCGGTCATCTGCTATGCAGATGACACGTTGGTCGCCGTTCGGGGTACCACCTGGGAGGAGGTGCGAAGGAGGGCGGAGGTAGGGGCCACTCTGATAGTCCGTAGGATCGAAGCTCTCGGACTGAAGGTGGCCCTGCCAAAAACCGAGGCCCTCTGCTTTAGGGGGCCGAGGTGGCGAATACCGCGCGGATCGGCGCTGCAAATCGCGGGCGATGCCGTCGGGGTGAAGCCACACGTAAAATACCTGGGTCTTACCCTCGACGGCAAATGGAGGTGGGACGAGCACTTCCGGCAGCTCATACCCCGGATCGTGGGTGCGGCGGGGGCCTTTAGCCGCCTCCTGCCCAACACGGGCGGGCCGGAGGCCCCGTGCAGGCGCCTGTACGCGGGCGTCTTGAGGAGCATGGTCCTCTACGGAGCGCCCATCTGGGCTGACAGACTGACCCCCACTGCGAGAGCGCTGCTCAGACGCCCGCAGCGCATTATCGCAGTGCGTATGTGCCGCGCCTACCGGACCGTGGGGTGGCAGGCGGCGGGCGTCATCGCAAGCTCTCCTCCCTGGGAGCTGGAGGCGGAGGCACATGCAGAGGCACACAGGGCGAAGATCGAGCGGAGAGCCCGTGGCGAATCTCTCGCCCCGGAAGAGCTTGCCCGAGCTCGGGAGGACCTAAAAGAAGGGGTCATGGAGCACTGGGTGGATGAGCTGCGGAATGCCGAATATGGCATCCGCACGATCCAAGCCATCCGCCCAGTGCTCCACGAGTGGTGCGGGAGGGCCCACGGGTCCCTAACCTACCGACTCACTCAGATACTGTCCGGGCATGGCTGCTTCGGGCGGTATCTGAAGAGGGTCGGTAGAGAAGAGACGGCGTCGTGCCATGAGTGCGGCGCCAGTGAGGACACGGCACAGCACACACTGGAGCTGTGCCCTGCTTGGTCCCACCAGCGCCGCGCTCTGGTGGCGACGATCGGCGGCGACCTCTCGCTCCCTGGCGTAGTCTACGCTATGGTAGGTAGCGAGGGGTCCTGGGAGGCCGTCGCCTCCTTCTGCGAGGACGTGATGTCGCAGAAGGAGGAGAGGGAGCGGGAGCGCGAGAATGACCCCCTCGCGCCCCCACTCCGGCGCAGACGGACGGGGCGGAGAAGGCGGCAGTTTGCCGCCCTCCCCCCCTAGTGGTGCCTGCTGGCGGGGGATGGGGATCCCTTGCTAGCTGTCAAAGGCCCACGAGTCTAGGGGGGGGGCATGTATTCCCGGCCCTCCCCTCTTGGCGCGGGAGCCCCGGCACATAGGCTGGGGCGGCCGGTGGGGCGTAGCGGTAGACAATGTAATATGCTCCCGCTGCGCCCCACCAAATGGCAGAGAGGGAATACCGGTGGGTTTTTAGTGGGTATGCCTCCCCCGCCTCCCCCCCACCCGGGAGGGGGACCGGGGAGGAGAGTCCCACATAACCTCCGCGCCGTCCCCACGGCGCGGTCGTATGCGTAACGCATTTTCCCACCGCACAAAAAAAAAAAAAAAAAAGGTTAGGTTAGGTTAGGTTTTTTTTTTTTTTTTTTTTTTTTTTTTTTTTTTTTTTTTTTTTTTAATAACATGTACCCTCGACATGCCTCGAGGCCTTTATTTTCTACTTTTATCTTTCATACCAGTTCTCGCTTTAATTCCTCTCGCACTTTCATTCCGCATACTTGTTCTTTCTAGCATTCATCTTTTCTTTCATTACTTTTACGGGTGGGACTCCCGACTACTCTTATTGTTTTTGTTTTTTCATGCATGGGGAAATAACTTTATTACAACGCTTTTTAATATATACAGAATAATTTCTTACTCTTTTACACTGGAGAGCTAATGACAGTGATTCATTTATACCGAGGTTTTGACGTGTTTGCACACACAGCTAGCTTTTTCTTATTCTAAGACATGAATACGAGATGGCAATTTTTATTTTTCTGCTACTTGATTACATTTTGTTCTCAATTTTACCCTATGCTTAGTATCTATATGCTCATCATATATTAGGAAGCATAGTTTCATGCTATGTTTTGTTTCTTGCTATTACTCTTACCACTATTTTTTCGCAGTACTGTAAGAACTTGTCTCTATCTTTGTCCAACATTAATTCCTTTATTTTATCTTTTTCGAGTTTGATACCTAGTTCCACCTCAAATTCCATTCGTTCTCGTTCAAATACTGGGCATTCCAATAACACATGTGGCACCGTTTCGCTTTTGCCCGGGTCACATACGCACGCCGGGTCCTCTTTGCATCTGAATCTGTTCAGGTATTCGGAGAACCCGCCGTGTCCCGTCATGAGTTGCGTTCTGATGCTCGTAGTTTTGATCTTCCTGATTGTTCTGTACGCCGCCACTGCGTCAGGGAAGAAAAGCTTGGTTATTCCCGCGGTCTCGCCCGTCACGTACCTTCGGTTCCATTCGTCAAGCGTGTCCATTCGAATGGTTCGCTTGACGAATGAAACCGGGCACTGGTCATAATCCGGCTTCCGCTTGGATTTTAGGGCGGCCTCCCTAGCCAATTCATCGGCTCTCTCATTCCCCTCCAGCCCCGCATGGGCCTTGATCCAGAACAATTTGACAACTTTGCCCTGACGGGACACTGTTGTCAAATTGCTTCTGGCTTCCACCGCAAGGGGATGGAGACAGCCGTGGTTCTTGATGGTTAAGAGGGCCGCCATAGAATCACTATATATTCCGAAAGTTCCCGCCTTTTGCTCTAGGATCACCCTAGTCGCCCTGCACAGTGCAAGGAGTTCAGCCTGGTAAACCGTGCAGAATGGCGGAAGAGCAAGCTTGAGGGTTTTGGTTTCTACCTCGCCGGTCCATATGGACAGCGCGGCGCCCACCTTGCCCTCAATCTTGCTCCCGTCTGTGAAGATGCGAACAGCGAAATCGCTGTTTGCCTCCACATCCGCTCGGTTTGTCAGGCTCACCAACTCCAGTTCCCTGCGGTATGCAGGGTGCGGGGTTTCCAGGGCCGAGGTCATCCTTTCCACCTCCCTTCCCCCAAGCATTGGCTGAGGTACCCCCTTCTTGGCCTCATAAAGTAAGGCCGCCTCGCGGACTCGGAGGTCGAGAGGGAGTATGCCAGCCAATATTAGCGCACCGTTCAGTGAAACTGTGCGGTACGCCTTGCTGAGCTTCTGTGCGATCCCACGTTGCACAGTCGCCAGCTGACGCATTACGCAAAGCTTACTGACCGCAGGCGCCCAGACGCTGGCGGCGTACAATACTATCGGTTCAACAGTGGCCACATATATTATTCGGATAACTTCCGGGTGGAGCCCCCAGCTCGTTTTTGCGGCTTTTGCAAGCTGTTTATGCACGTTAATAGCTTTTTTACACACGTTGGCAACGTGCGCGTTGAAGGTGAGGCCAGCGTCGATCGTTACACCTAGAATTTTTATTTCATCAACCGTGTTAATAGCAATTCCGCCCATTGTCAGGCGTGGGGTGTCATATTTTAATTTCTTGGTGATAACCATTGCCATGGTTTTATGTGGCGCAAATTTTAATTTGTTGTCGACCCCCCACGCCCGAACACGTTCAAGGATTGGGTTTGCTTGTTGTTCGATCTCCGCGGCCCCCCCTCCATCGCACACGATGACGACGTCGTCAGCAAAGGCCTGGCAGAAGACACCGGATTCTTCTAGCCTCCTTAACAGGGGATCCAGAAGGAGGTTCCATAGGATTGGTCCGCCTATCGATCCCTGGACGCACCCCTTGGTCGTGGTCTTGATCAGCTCCTCCCCTGCGTATCGCACCTTGACTTTATGGTCACGAAGGTAGCTATCAACGACCTTTCTGAGCTCCACCGGGCACTGCTCTTCAGCCAGTCGGGTTTTTATAGCCGGCCACCAGACGCTATCGAAAGCTCCCTCTATATCCAATGAGATTAACGTTACTATTTTCTTTTCTTTAACTTTGTTCTTTATGTGTTGCATTAGGGTATAGAGGGAGTCCTCGGTGCTCCTTTGTGGCATGAACCCGAACTGGCGAGTGCTCAGTCTGGGGATCAGGTGATGTTTTAGGCGGGCCATTGTCATCTTCTCATAGATTTTTCCTAGCATGGGGAGTAAACCGATCGGTCTGTGTGACTTCGGGTGTGTGTACTCGTCTTTGCCTGGCTTTCTAAGGATGACCACAACTGCCTCTTTCCAGGCCTTTGGGAAGTGGCACAACTCACGGCATTTGTCTACAATTGCCAGAAACAGGTCTGGGTTGGTATTGATGGCGTGGGAGCAGATATCGGAAGTAAAGCCGTCCCCTCCTGGAGCTTTCATTGGGTTGAACGACTCGGTAGCGAGGATCAGCTCCGTCATCGTGAACGGCGGCTCGCATGTGTCATCATGTTCACCAGCGTTCACTAATTCCGCCTCTCTTCTGGTCTGGCGGTGACGGGGGGTGTCATTCTCCGTATGATCCTCTGGGTAGAGCGTTTCTGCTAACAACCTTACGGAGCCCTTTGTATCTAACACCTTCCCGTCCCACTCCAGGGGTGAGTCTTCCTCCCTTCGCTTTGTTCTTCCAATTACTCTATATATCCCCTCCCATACCCCCTCCCTGTCCTGCTTCTGGCAAAAGTCCTTCCAGGAGTCTATCTGAGCTTTGGCCGCCTCGGCCTCATACCGTTCCTTGTGCTGCAGGTACTCCTCAACAACCCTCTCACGTCGGATTGGCGCTGCCCATTTAATTCTGCGTCTTCTGGTGGCAACTTCTCTTTTCATTTCGGCCAACCTTTCGGACCACCACGGCATAGAAATCTTTTCGTTTGTCTTTTTTTTGCGGTATTGTTAATTTACAAGTTTCGGCTATTATTGCTGTGTATTTTTCTACTGCTGTATCTAAGTCTGTCGTGTTTTTAATTTTGGAAATGTCTGCTGAAGTCATATTTTTCTCTTTAGTAAATTGGTTGAATTTCCCATGAAATTCAATCCAATTTGCCTTCTTCGTATTGAATATTCTAGTTGTCCTATTGATTGTAGTGCCTCTACTTGGTTTTAAAGAAAGACTAAAAGTTATGCCGTTATGGTCCTAGCTTGTTAGTCCCTCTTCTACTTTCCAGTCATCTACCAGATTCAGCAGATTTGTGGAGCAAGCTGTCACGTCCACATGGCTAGAGTAGCGCTTCCCCCCCCTGATCGAGTCGAAGGTTGGTGTTTCCCCGTGATTGAGCACATTGAGGCCAAGCTCTTCCAGAGTCCCGGAAAGACTATCCCCCCTGTGATCAGCCGTAGTACTGCCCCACCAAGGGCTCTTAGCGTTGGCATCCCCTCCAAAGATGAGCCTCCCTGTTCCGAGCTTCTTCTCGATCCACCTCAGGTGTTCTATGTAGGGTTCTATGGGCTGGTCGGGTTCGAAGTAGAAGGAGACGAGCGCGACCTCCCAGGCGCTGGTCCGGAGACCCACCACTGTGATGTTATTTGTGGTGAGCCTCGGATACTGGACGACGTCAACAGTGGAGTCAAAGACAGCGATTGCTGACTTGTTGACACTTCCGTCCCTTGTTACGCCCTGGAAGACGCGCACGCCCCCATAATTCCTCATGACCCTAGCACTCCCTACATAGGGCTCCTGAAGTAGCGCGGCCGTTATCCTGCGCTTCTCGGCTTCGATTAGAAGCTCCTCGGTGGCCAGCTTTTTCCTTTGGAGGTTCGCCTGTATAAAGCCATAGTGGTGTTTCTTTTGGCTGCCCTTAGCAGTAAGCTATGGCCGATCGTGCCAGCAAATCCCACCTCTTCCTGACCTGACACTCTTCGCTGAATGCGTTGTGCTCGGCATTTTCAAGTCCCTGTCTCACGCAGTTCCTGCATCTCGGCCGTTCTCCTGCCAACCAATCTGCACACTCCGCCCTGAGGTGGGGACCCCCGCAGTGGCTGCAGGCATCCGCTGGTTCCTTGCAGAAGCGTTTGCCGTGACCGTAGCCTAAGCAACGCGTGCACTGAACCAGCGGCGTCTGGTCTTCTACTCGAATCCGCTGTAGGTCAATGTGTACCTTTCCCAGGTTTATTGCTCTCTGCCATATTCCCGGGGAGGTGCCGATCACAACGTGATTCAGATGTGGGTTTCTGACTTTCTTCCTAAATCTTACCTCTACTCGGTCCTCCCCATCGCCGAGCCCTCCAAACAATTCTTTATTCTGGTTCCGAAGAGCCCTCACCACATCTTCATCTGAGTTTATGGTGAGGACATTCTTCAGGACCAAGAGTGGGTCTTTGTTTTTGATGTCCTCGACGGTGAGGTCGACCGAGTTTCTACTTAGTCGGTCTTTCACCTTGTCTCTTTCCTCCCTGGTTCCAAAGCCCATAATGATCTTACGATCTTTGGCCTTCCGAACCCTCTCCACCTTCACCCAACCCTCTTTAGCATCCACAGCTTCCCTTACCCTGTTAAGGATGGTCTCGCCGGTCTCCGACTCGTTGCTTGACGAGACCACTACAGAATGGAGGGTGTTTCGTCCCTGTCTTGGAACTTTCGAAGCTGCAACGTCTGCGTAGGTGGCCGTCGGAATGTGTTTGAGTACCTCGCTTTGTTTTTCCAGTTGCTCTTTTAAGTCTTGCATCCTTTGTGAGTTTTCCTGGATGATCTTTGTGTGCTGTTCTAGAGCTATCCTTAAGCTGTCTTGGTCGATGGAAGGTTGTTTGGAGGGGACTGGAGGGACGTTTGTATGCGTTTCGTGATCGGTTTTATTTGGTCCCGATTTTGCCTGTCTTGTTTCCGGCTTGCCCATCTCAGCCTCTGCTTCCTTTACCAGCTGAAAAAGACGATCCAGCGCTTGGGTGACTCCAGTCTTTATTTCGGTCTTGATGTTCCTTGAGTTCTTCAAATTCAGCTTTGCTTTCATAAGGCAAGCTCGGGCCTCTGACATTCTATCCTTATATTGGGCATGCGGCGATCCGGGTGTTGTTTGTATCTTTGTAAATGTTTTGTTGTTATTGGTCTGCGTCGGCGTCGGCATCGACGTCGATCTCTCCGGAGGCTGAGTAGTCTCTGTTTTTTCAGGGCCTGCCTGCATCTCAGGCTTCGTCGTCGAAGTCGTAGGTTCAGTACTCGCCGCCTCCCATTCTCCTATGCCATGCCTCACGTTTCTTCCTGAGCTTATTTTGGGAGGTGATCTCTCGTCTCCCGACGTTCTCTTTAGCGGCGTTCTACCCATCATGTCTAGGCCGGGATATATACTACCTCGTATAAAGGAAGTAATGTCAAGCAGGAATCACAGACTGCCGGTATTGTAAAGTTTGTATATGGTGGCAGCTTGTTTTCCAGTCCGGGGTAAAAGCAGTTATAGCAAGTTACAAAACAGGGTACAAGAACTGGTCAAAAAATTTTTTTTAAATTTATAACTATGGATTAGTGTGAAACGTAGGCCTGTATAATAGATTAAAATAAAACATCTAGCAAATGTAAAGTAAGAGATTTTTTGTCTTAACTTAGCAGGAAACAAATTTAATACATGTATGTTTAAAGTGATAGAGAATACAATGTGGAGTCGCAGACTCCTTGTTCATTATAATTTTTGTCACAAGCAATTGAAGCTCTATGTAGAGCTTATATCTACAAGATAATCTGCGCTATACAGCACAGGTCTTAAGACTACTTACGGCTAACAATAGAAAATAAAAATAAAATTTTTCGTCTTAATATTAATTCGGCTCTATGTAGAGCCGAATACTACCGCCCAACAGATAGCCCTTCTCGAGCCCTGTGCGGGGATACCAGTCCCGTGCTCCTAGCCCCAAGGGTCCCGGAGATACAGGCAATCGTAATTAACCGGTAAATTTACCGGTGAAAATGGTAACGCCTCTAACGCCGGATCCAGTGGTCCCAGAAAGCCGTACTTGGGTTCCCCGCACCCGCCCCGAAAAGCCCTGTCGACCGGCACTCCAAGCTTTCCGATCCGGGTCCCGGAAAATCCGGGTGAAAATTTTACCCGGATGGGATCTCCCGGTGCGCCGCCCGGCAGAGGGGCTGACGCCAATCTCCCACCCGAAAACCGCAGGTTCCCACGACCTCCGGTTCGCGAGATATCCACAATCGAAAATTTTCAAAATGGCGGACGAACTGTCAGTCGAATTTCGATTGTGGATATCTCCCGACCCAGTGGTCGTAGAGCGTCCCGGATTGAAGCGTGGCGGGAAAACTGGACCTCGCCAATACGTTGGGCCCACTTTCGGGATCCGGATTTTCCGTGGCTCCTATCGCCTCCAAATTTGGGGGGGGGGGGGGGGGGTAGATGGTCACCCTCGCTGGTCGCCAGTGAAAACCGCAGGTTCCTAGGACCTCCGGTTCGCCAGCTATGAGCCACCGAAAACTTCCAAGATGGCCGCCGAACTGTCAAACTTGGACTTTGGAAGGCGATTTCTCGGCAACCAAGTGTCGCACGGAGGCGAGACTACCTCCGTTGAGTTCGGCGTCACCCCCTCTATCCCGCGAAAGTGGTCCCAGCCTCAAAAAGTTCCGACCCGGGAATCCGGATAAAACCGGATATGTTTTGTAGAGTTAAAAATGGCCGACCCAGAGGTGGAAATCCCGGTTCTCTAAGTCTAGCCGTTTAGGAGCTATATAATTTTGAAATTTTTCCGAAATTTTCGGTAGTAACCGGTTTTGGCAAAATTTGCCTACAGGGACGCTAGGTGACCCTGGTTTTGGGTTCCCTAGGTATAAACACACTATGTAATGACAATACAGTACTAAAAAATTTGATTTTTCAAATACTTTAAGAGGGGGGGGGGGCAAAAACCTTAAAAAATCCCTATCTCCGGAACGGTTGGTCGAAAAAAAAAAAAAAAAAAGAATTTTGAAAAAAGTCTTAAAATTAACAATAAAGAGTCGTCTACAATTTACAATTATAAAATAATGGAAAGAAAAGGGAAAAGTCCGGTTTTTCAACAAAAAACCGACTTTTCGCGGAATCTGACCCCGCACCTTTCCTGGTCGGTTTAAAAATCCAATTTTTGCTAGGCTGTCTTAGGCTTTGTACTAGGCAACTTTTGGTAAAGACAAAACCCGCGCGTCTTGATTGGTTCAGAAGATATACGGGGTCAAAGTTCGCAACTTTATATAAATTTTTTACTTAAACTATCTAACCTAAAATTTTTCTTCTTTCTTTTTTCAGGTGCTGCTGACGTCCTCTTCCTCGCTGCCGAAGACTGGCTCCGTAGCTCAACGGGTTCGTCGACCACGCCACACTTTTCCGTTTTTTTTCGTTTTTTTTTTTTTTTTTTTTTTTTTTTTTTTTTTTTTTTTTTTTTTTTTTTTTTTTTAGTTTTCCTGGTTTTTCTCCAGGAACCCCTCTCCGGAAAAATCCGGGAGTGGGCTCAAAAGATAGGGCGCGTTCGTGCGCACACTACAACGTAGCACAAGCGGGCGGTCACCGCGCTAAAACAAGCGCCGCACGCGTTTTAAGGTGTAAATTCACAATTAACCTCAAATTTCGAGGTTATAACACAAATACTTTTTTGTTTTAGCACTTTTTGCACATCCAACATTGAATCCAGATAGGTGGCGTTCACCCGAACTCGGGGACGTATAGTACGTCTTCGTAACTCAAAAACTTCCACTTTTTTGCGATTTTTAAATGCGGAGCGCCCGTATTTAGCTGCTGCTCGGTCGGCGGATGGCAGACGACTCTGGTTAGGTTAGGTTAGGTTAGGTTAGGTTAGGTTAGGTTAGGTTAGGTTAGGTTGAGGAAAAATTTGAGCTTGAGGAAAAATTTGAGCTGTCTGAGGAAAAATTTGAGCTGTCTGAGGAAAAATTTGAGCTGTCTGAGGAAAAATTTGAGCTGTCTGAGGAAAAATTTGAGCTGTCTGAGGAAAAATTTGAGCTGTCTGAGGAAAAATTTGAGCTGTCTGAGGAAAAATTTGAGCTGTCTGAGGAAAAATTTGAGCTGTCTGAGGAAAAATTTGAGCTGTCTGAGGAAAAATTTGAGCTGTCTGAGGAAAAATTTGAGCTGTCTTGGACGACACCTTGCGCTAAAACACTCAAATTTATTACTTGCCTTTGCTTTTTGCACAACTTTTTTTTCTTATTGCCTTCTGCATTAGACGCCCGATTTTTTGACTATTTTTCTGGTTTTCTAGCTTCTCTGGATACCCCAAAATTAATTTTTGAAATTTCACCCCAAAAACCTTCTGTTTTTGCGGTCGCAATTTCAAAACACATCTTTTGTAATTTTTTTCAAAAATTCATAACTTTGTTTCGGTTTAACTTTTTTCAAATCTTTTTTCGGGGATATAGAGTGTAAAGGTAGCACTATCGTTTGCCGCTTACCGAATAATTTTTGGACTTACCATTCAAAAGTTATTCGGTAACCTATCTTTGGCAACATTGCTATTTTTTTCGCTATAGGCGCTGGTGACTTTTTTGATAAGTTTGTCGGGACTTTCAAAAAATCACTGCGTCTATACCATAACGGTCCGAGATTTTGTTGCTAAGAGGGTCTAATAGGAGGTAGTTTGCGCCGCCTAACGGCACCTCACACGACCCTGTAGCTACTATAGTCTCGTCAGAATTTGGTGAAAACTACCAACTTTTTTATAAGTTGGTAATTTTCGCCGGTTCGGACTTGACCGTTTTAGGTTTGGTTTTGCCCCTCTGGTAAACCAACCTGGTAGAGGGGGGGTTTTGATAGGTGGGAGTTTATAACTCCCGAACAGGGGGTAGTACGGGGAGGGGTAGTGTTGGGGGGGGGGAGGCCGGTTCATCGGCCGCACCTGACGGTGGTCAGGACCCATGCCCCACCGATGGGTCGGTAGCTGGGAATTTTTTGCCGGGGTCAACCGGATACAAGATTACCTTCCCGGCAATCTCGAAAAGGGGGAAAAGGGGGGGGAAAGGCTCGCTGTCCGAGCTTAACATGGTGGAAACGACGTCTCAGTCGGAGGGCTTTGTGGAGCCCTTTGAGGGGGGGGATTTATGGTCGGAAACCGATGTCCAGATCGTCGACCTCTCCGGAACATCGGACATGGAGAAGGAGCTGGAGGGGACTGGTGCCTCCAAGTTCTTTAAGAAGGGACCCAGAGGGGATGCCCGCAAGGCTCCCCTGAAAAGGATACATCCGGGTAAGTCCGGCGGTGCGGAGGTGGTGCCTGTCAAGGTGACCACGAGCAGCAGGGGAGGCCTCGTAAAGCGCTCCATGGGATCCTATTCCCACTCGGCCGTAGCGAGGAGGGAGCTGGAGGGTCTGGGGTCGGACGAGGAGTCGTTCGACAACGACGATGTTCGGGGCAATACAGGCCGCCCCAAACGGTACACACGCCGAGGGGGGAAGTCGCCCATTTTAGGCGGCGACGAAGGTGGCTTCCGCACCCCCCAGAGCGTTTTGCGGACTAGGGAGGAACTGGCCGCCGTTGCACTTCGCAGTGTTCTCTCGGTTCGGGGGAACATTGCGAAGTGCAGCAACGTCAATGGACGCATCAAGGGCCTCCTCAACGATCAGACGAGCGAGGCCCTCTCGGCCATTGAGGAGCTGAGGAGCGTCTCCCCGACGGAAGACCAGCGAAGGCTCCGCGCGGACAACGCCCGGCTCGCCCGAGAACTGGAGATTGCCCGCGGGGAGCTAAGGGCCTTCAAGGTCGCCTACGAAGAGGCGCAAGAAACTGCCTGCGTGGCGAGGAGGGAGGCCGCAGGGGCCGAGATCGGTGGGGGCCTCAAGGAGGCCATCGAGGAGCTGAGGCGCGACCTCTTGACATCCCTGGGTGGGATGATTAATGCCCGCCTAGGGGAGATGGAGTCGCGCCTCCCACCGGAGCCTGTCTTCAGGCCGCCGCTCGGCGCGGACAAGAGGACCCCGCCTCCCCCCCGTCCCAGGGCCCCGTCAGGCCTATTGGGGGGGGACATGAGGGAGCCCCCAAAGGCTACCCACCCGAAAAAGCAGGTGGCAATCCCCTTGCCCCCTCCTCCGACCTCGCCAGCCCAAAGTGGCAAAAAGGCGGGCAAGGAGACGGGCAAGAAGACTGGCCCAACGCCGGCCCCAAGGTCCAAGACGGTACAGCAGCCTAGCCACGCGCCGCCGCCCAATCCGCCCCCCCAGGCGGGAACGAGTAGCACGAGCGGGCAGCAATCCCAGGATGCCCCCAAGTCACAGGAGGCCCCCTGGTCAGAGGTGGCAAGGAGGAAGGGAAAAAAGAAGGGCAACGCGAGCCCCCCTCCTACCTCCTCGGGCCCTTCTCCCAGGACGGCTCCCAAGCCGAAAGCGGCGAAGGTGGTGGTGCCTCGCACCTCGGCAGTGGTGTTAACCCTCAAGGAGAGGGCGCAGAGGGGGGGCAAGGCGACCACCTACCCAGAAATGATGGTCTGGGCTAGAGAAGGCGTCAAGCTGGCTGACTTCGGCTTGGAGTCGGTCAAACTGAGGACCACCATGACCGGCTCCAAGATGCTGGAGATCAGGGGGGACACCCCTGAAGAGACTGCGGACCGCATGGCGGAAAAGCTCCGCGAGGTAGTGGGGGATGTGGCTGAGGTGACCCGGCCCACAAAATTCGCCGAGCTCAAGCTGACGGGGCTCGACGAGACCGTGGGCCGGGACGAGGTGGCGGCGGCTATTGCAGCCAAGGGGAGCTGCAATGTAGCCCTTGTTAAGGTTGGGGCCCTTAGCGAGAGAGCCTTTGGGCGGGGTACCCTCATCCTGCGGTGCCCGGCGACGGCCGCAAAAGCCATCGCCATGGATGGCCACATCCAGGTCGGATGGACCAAGGTGACGGTCACGCCCCTTGTGCCCCTGCCATTGCGCTGTTTTAAGTGCATGGCGCTGGGCCACACTAGGGTAACGTGCCCCTCCGCGGCGGAACACGGGGAGAAGTGCTTCCGATGCGGAGAGGAGGGGCACCGAGCGGCGTCGTGCACGGCGCAACCCAAGTGCGCGGTATGCGCGGAGGCGGGCCGGCCCCATGGCCATGTAATGGGCGGGGAGAAGTGTGCCCCACCCAAAGTAAGGGGGAAGGTCAGGACCCACGCCAACACCTCCAACGCTGACAGCCTTAGAGGCCACGAGGAACTCGTAATGCAGGTGTCTTAATGCCAGTACACCCGCATTACGAGCTCCTCCAGACGAATGCAAACCACTCCGCCCGTGCTCAAGATCTGCTGATGCAGGTCATGGCGGAGTGGGGCATAGCGGTCGCAGTGGTGGCGGAGCCCTACTACATCCCTCCTCAGCCAAACTGGGCTGGGGCGACGGACGGCAGTGTGGCTGTGGTGGTCCCGACGACTGGCGACTTCCCCCCCCTCTACAAGATAGAGGAAGGGTCGGGGTACGTGGCGGCCAGATGGGGAGTGAACGTAGTCGTCGGTGTCTACTTTTCCCCCAACAGGCCACTCTCCGAGTTCGAGTCCTTCCTCGAGGGCTTAGGGAGGGTGGTTGGAAGGGCCGCCCCGGCTCAGATTCTGGTAATGGGGGACCTGAACGCCAAGAGTGCCGCGTGGGGATCCCCCCACACAGACCTAGACATGCGGTAAATAGGGCCCTCACCCTCTCCTCTAACGGGCCGAGCGCCAGTACCCAGGCGCGGCCGGGTGTTCCGTCGGGACCAGGGGCGGTATTTTTGGCTTTTAGCCTCAACAACGCCGCCCCCAACTCTCCCTCCGTCACCTCGGGTGCAGCATTCTCCTCGACAGAGGACACTGGAGCCATAAGAGGGGGCTGATGTTCGCCCCGCTGCGGGAAAAGGGTTCCCACAATTTGGCTCAGCAGTTGAGGCTGGAGACTTTGCGTTAGTGGGGGGGCCCAAGGGCGAAGTTTGCACCTCACTACCTTGTACGGCCGCCCCCACGGGTCGCGGTTTAACGTCTCCAGCATTTCTTTTTCAGCCAGATCTTTGGCGTTCGATATGCCTACGCTCAGGGCCTGGTTACACGCCCTGTATGTGGCATAAAGATGCTCCTCCTCCACAGGGTCTCGCCTTCTCCGTCTACGGCTCCTGGTGTACTGGCGTCGCGCTGAGATGCACGCCTTGCGCAGTTGCGTGAGTTCTGCGGACCACCAGTACACACTCCGTCTCGGACCTGAGTGCTTGACCCGCGGCATCGCTGCATCACAAACCTGCGTCATGGCCTCATTCAGCCAGGCAGCCTCCTCCTCCACGCGTATTGGGCCTTCTGGCGCTTCCGGCCAGGCTTGAACCATGGCCGCAGCGTTCAAAACGTCGCGGTCCAATTGTTTTAACGCCCATCTAGGGCCGTCTCCTCTCCGAGGACGGCTCAGGCCGTCCGGGGTAGTTTGGTGGGCGGAGACTTCGAACCGAATATATCTGTGATCCGAAAGCGTCTCCACGCCCTCCACAACCTCCCAGCCTTGGACACGGCGCGCCAGGGCACCATTCGCGAATGTTATATCCACGATGGATCCGCCCTGTTGCCGCACGCACGTGTCTACCGTCCCTCGGTTAAGCACCACCAGTCCACACGCAGCAGCCCACTCCAGCAATGCCTGCCCGCGAGCATCTGTCGCGGGGGAACCCCACGCCATACATTTGGCGTTGAGATCCCCCGCGACGAGCACTTGTTCGGGGTTACTTCTGCCGATCAGGGCCCCCACTTCATCGAGGTAAGCCTCGAAGTCGGCTAAGCTCCTGTTCGGCGAGAAGTACGTCCCAACAACCATCGTCCTGTTGACGTAGGCGGCCACATAACCATGGCCCCGCACTACTCTTTCGAGCGGTGCGGAGCCAGACGATGTTTGTGTGGTGAGAGCCACGAGGTTGTCAATATCTCCCGCCCAGTTGTCTCTGCGAGGAACTGAATATGGCTCCGCCACTACCGCTACGTGTATCAACCACTCCGCCATGCTCTGGAACAGAAGGTCCTGAGCTCTGGCGCAGTGGTTGATGTTAGCCTGCAGGAAGCGAGTTGGAGCCATATTACCCTACAGCCATTTCTTCAGCCTCCTCGTCCCGGGGTTTGGCAGTGCTGCCTCCCTGGGGAATCGGCTGCGAGGAGACCCGGGGGCCATCGTCAGCTTTCCTCTGCTTGGTTTTGGGTGGGTTGCAAACCTTGCTTCCCACCCTATGGTTGGCCGGCAGTTTGGCCTCCGCACAGAGCACGCAGTGTGCTGGAGCGGAGCATGCATTGGCAACGTGGCCGGGACGCCCGCAACGGTAGCAGAGCAGGCCACGATCGACCTCTGCTTTACACTTTGCCCGCACGTGGCCCTCCTCTAGGCAGCGGAAGCAGCGCAGGGGCCGGGCGTCGAGCAGTTTGACCTGCGCCGACACCCAACCCACGAGCAATCTTCCCGCCTCGATAACCTTCTTCGCTGCCGGGACAGGACAGCGGAGCCAAACCGTTCCTAGTCCGGTGGGAGTGAAAACCACTTCTCCGGACTTGATGTCTGCCTCGGCGCAGCCTCCCACCCGCGCAACCGCCGCCACCACTTCGGGGAACAGCACCGACTGATCTAGGCCCGAGATGCGCAGCTCTGCACATTTCTTGGGCCTAGAAATCCGGACCACCTCGGGGTCTACGACCTCCTGCAGCTTTTTCGCCAGAGCATCCGCCTTGTCGCCGCTGGCGGTTCCGGGCACCTCCATGATGTAGGCCCCCGTTTGGGCCTGGCGAAAGCGTAGGCCAGGTATGCCAAGGTCTTCGAGCCTGACCCTTCGTTTCGCCTCAGCAATAACCGTGCCCATATCGGCGCCCCTCTCTTCCGCCTGCGGTTCCAGCAGCGTCAACACAACGGCTGCTGAGCGAGGAGGGCGGAGTTTCCTGGCCTTTTTCCTCTTCCTCTCTATCTTCTGGTCGTTCTGGCCAGATTTTGGTCTCTGTTTCTTTTTCTTCTTCCCCCTCTTCCCCACCGTTGTCTATTGCGACGACGCCGCTGGCGGCTCCGGTGGTGGAGGCATAGGGATGGAAAGGGGGATTGCATCTTTTTTGGGACCTTTTTTAGCCCCCTTTACCTTTTTCTCCTTACGGGGCATGGAGCATCGAGCAATCTTCCGGCCTTTATTACTTTATTCGCTGCCAATATGGGGCAGCGAAGCCAGACTGTTCCCAGTCCAGAGGAACCGAAAACTACTTCCCCCGACCTTATGTCGGCTTCGGCACAGCCCCCTACTCGCGCTACTGCCGCCACCACTTCGGTGAAGAGAACGGACTCGTCTAGGCCCGAAATGCGCAGTTCTGCACACTTGGTGGGCCTAGAAATTCGGACCACTTCCGGATCCGTCACTTCCTGCAGCTTTTTTGCCAAGGCATCTGCTTTATCGCCACTTGCAATGCCGGGCACCTCCATTATATAGGCTCCAGTTTGGGCCTTTCTGAAGCGAAGGCCTGTTATTTCTAGCTCTTAGGTTAGGTTAGGTTAGGTTAGGTTAGGTTTTTTTTTTTTTTTTTTTCTTTTTTTTTTTTTACCATCCTACCCTCGACGTTTCGTCGAGGCCTGTACTATTCTGACGTCTTTCATGCCAGTTCTCACTGTTGCTACTTCTCGTACTTTTATGCTTCATCCGATTTCTTTCTTACATTCATCTTCTTTTTCTCTTTTTGCAGGTGGGACTCCCGCCTATTCTCTACTATCCTATCTTTTATTTTGTTTTTCATTTCAAGGGACTCAACTCGGGGGTCTTTTATTTTTCAAGCAACTTCAGTACATTTATAATTATACTGACTAATTTACAATAGCTTATTTCTATATTTCTTAATGCTATCATAATATTAATATACTTAATTACAATTTGTTGCAGTTTTCTTACATTCTACACATTCTTATCTTATTTTTGTTACTTCTACAATTTAACAGCTTATATGTTTCACAATATTGATTTTAACCTCTTTTTTAATTCTATGCTTATTCTAAATATACAAGATATTTTATAAAGCATAGTTTCTATGCTACGTTTTATTTCTACCTATTACCACTTTTACTATTTTTTCTGCATATTCTAAGAATCTGTCCCTATTTCTGCTTGACATCAGTTCCTTTATTGACTGTTCCTCCATCTTAATGCCCAGCTCAATTTCCAGCTGCACCCTCTCTCAGCTGAAGACAGGGCATTCGGTCAATATATGTAGCACAGTCTCGTCAACGTCAGTGTCACATATACATGACGGGTTATCCTTACACTTGAATCTGTTCAAGTATTCGGAAAACCCGCCATGTCCCGTCATTAGTTGCGTCCGTATGTTCGTCGTTGTCATTTTCCTTATTGTCCTGTATGCCGCCACTGCGTTAGGGAAGAAAAGCTTTGTAACAGCCGCGGTGTCGCCGGTGACGTACCTCCGGTTCCATTCGTCAAGCGTATCCATACGAATGGATCGCTTGACAAATGAGACCGGGCACACATCGTAGTCCGGCTTCCGCTTTAATTTTATGGCGGCCTCCTTGGCCAAGGCGTCGGCTCTTTCGTTCCCTTCAAGCCCCACGTGTGCTTTGATCCAGAACAACCTGACAACCTTGCCCTGGGTGGACAATGTTGTCAAGTTGTTTCTAGCTTCCACCGCCAGGGGGTGAAAGCAGCCGTGGTTCTTAATGGTCAAGAGGGCCGCCATAGAATCGCTGTACACTCCGAACGTTTCCGCCTTTTGCCCTAAGATCACCCCCGTCGCCCTGCACAGCGCAAGGAGCTCAGCCTGGTAGACCGTGCAGTAAGACGAAAGAGCTAACTTGAGGGTTTTAGTTTCTGCCTCACCATTCCATATGGACAGCGCGGCGCCAACCTTACCCTCAATCTTGCTCCCGTCCGTGAAGATGCGAACGGCGAAGTCGCTGTTCGCATCAACATCCGCCCGGCTTACCAAGCTCACCAACTCCAGCTCCCTTCGATGGGCAGGGTGCGGGGCCTCCAGTGCCGAGGCCATCCGTTCCACTTCCCTTCCCCCAAGCATTGGCTGAGGTACCCCCTTTTTGGCCTCGTAAAGCGAGGCCGCCTCACGAACTCGGAGGTCGAGGGGGAGTATCCCAGCCAATACTAACGCCGAGTTCAGCGAAACTGTGCGGTATCCTTTGCACAGCTTTTGCGCGATTCCCCGTTGGGCCGCGGCTAGCTGTTTGATAACACACAGTTTGCTGGCTGCCGGCGCCCAGACGCTGGCGGCATACAACACAATAGGTTCAATCGTTGCCACATATATTGTCCGAATGACCTCTGGGTTGAGTCCCCAGCTTGTCTTTGCTGCTTTTGCCAATCTCTTGTAGATGCCGATTGCCTTCCGACAAACGTTCGCCACGTGCGTGTTAAATGTCAGCTTCTCATCTATGGTGACTCCCAGCATTTTCATTTCATTGGAAATAGCAATGCCGATCCCGCCCATGGAGAGGCGTGGGGTGTCAAACTTAAGTTTCTTGGTTATCACCATTGCACTTGTTTTGTGCGGTGCAAACCTCAACTTATTCTTCTCACCCCATGCCCAAACACGGTCGAGTGCGGCACTGGCACGCTCCTCGATTTCCAATGCCGAGTCACCATCGAAGAGAAGTACCACGTCGTCTGCGAACGCCTGACAATACGTTCCGCTCTTTTCTAGCTCCTGCAGTAGTGGATCCAGGAGGAGATCCCACAGGATTGGCCCACCGATCGAACCTTGCACGCAACCCTTGTTTGTATCTGTGGCATATTCCTCTCCCGCGTACCTCACCCTGACCCTCCTGTCCTCGAGGTAACTGCCTATGACCCTTCTCAGCCCAACCGGACATTCTTCCTCAGCCAGTCGGACTCGGATTGCAGGCCACCAGGCGTTGTCGAAGGCTCCCTCTATATCTAAAGATACTAGCGTAACTATCTTTTTCTCTTTCAAGTTATCGCGTATGCGCTGCATCAAGATATAGAGGGAGTCCTCGGTACTCCTCTGTGGCATGAATCCGAACTGGCGAGTACTCATCCTGGGCAACAAATGGTGTTTGAGACGGGCCACTAGCATTTTCTCGTACACCTTTCCCATCACGGGGAGTAGTCCTATCGGCCTGTGCGATTTTGGTACTTTATAGGTTTCCTTCCCGGGCTTCCGAAGTACTACGACAACTGCTTCCTTCCATTGTTTCGGGAAGTAACCCAACTCCAAACACTTGTTCAGCACCGCGCGGAACAATTCGGGATCATGGCCGATGACGCGACTGCAAATATCGGCCGTGAATCCATCCGCGCCCGGGGCCTTCTTCGGGTTGAAGGAAGCGCACGCCACCATTAGCTCCTGGGAAGTGAATGGTGGTTCGCATGGCTCATGATGCGTTCCTCGATTCACCTCGTGGGCCGCTTGCCTAATACGTCGGTGGTATTCACTGTCGACAGACGCGGCGTCCTCCGGGTAAAAGGTCTCCGCCAACCATTTGACGGAATCCTCCGCCCCAAGAGTCACCCCGTCCCTCTCCAGCGGCGAGTCCTCCTCCCTCTTGGTACACCTTCTAATAACCCGATAAATGCCCTCCCAGACACCCTCCCGATCCTGCTTCCCACAGAACTCCTTCCAGCTCTCTGTCTGCGCTTTTGCTACCTCTGACTCATACTCTTCGGTTAGGTTAGGTTAGGTTAGGTTAGGTTCCCCCCCGGGTGTCGCCACCTTGTCGTGGTGGGGGGGCTTGCGTGCTGATGATCCCTACGAGCCATGCCGGATAGGGCTTCCCATACCGGACGGGTCTAGGGGGAGGCCAGACTAAGAGCGACACACCCCGGCGGGGCCCGCGAGGGCCTGTCAGGCGGGGCGGGTGCGTCCTCGTTAGGGCGCACTGACAGGGGAGCTCACCCCTGAAAAAAGAGACGACGATGTGGAGCATCGGAGTTTTGGGATGGCGAGTTGTGAAAACAAATTACCCCAGGAGGGTACCCTAACGGGAGAATCCCTCGGCGTCGCTTCGGCGGCGTCCAGCCCCTCGTATTCTGGGGGGGGCAACAACCGCCTCGTAGGTCGGCAAGATGCCGGCCTTCGTGAACGCGACCACGGCTTGGAACAACGGACGGATGAACACACAACATATGACCTTGGCTTTTTGACACGGACTGATGGACGGGAGAGCTCACTCCTCAAAGAGATCGACGGGAATACAATGGACAAAATGGAAAAAGCAGTTTGTAAATCAGTATTACCCCAGGAGGGTACCCTAACGGGAGAATCCCTCGGCGTCGCCACGGCGGCGTCCAGCCCCACGTATTCTGGGGGGGGCAACAGCTGCATCGTAGGCCGGCATGATGATGCCGGCCTCCGTGAACACAACTATGGCGACGCAAAACGGATTTTCGATGTTTCCGGAGTGACCGGGACGGGGGAGGGGGGTAGCATGGGGGGGGAGGCCGGATCGTCCGCAACGTCGGACGGTGGCCGAGACCCCTACCCATCAAGCGGCTCAACCGCAATGAAGTTACGGCCGAGGCCAGCTGGCTTTAGGCTGACCTTTGCGGGCAAGGGACGGGGAGCGAAGAAGGGGAGAGTCGGCTCCATTTTAGATGACCTCGCGGCGGGAACGACGTCCACGTCGGAGGCCTGCGAGGGAGTCACGATGGAGTCCGACAATCCGGTAGTGATGGAGGACTGCACAGAAACCTCCGATACTGAGAGGGAGGAAGGAGGAGCAGTCGCCTCCAGGTTCCTTGCGGGGGGGGCGAGAGGGGGGCGGAGAAATCCGCCTCGTCCCTGAAGAGGGTCGCGACAGACTCGACGCGCGGAGTGGACGAGGTGCCCACAAAGGTGGCCACCAGCGCCAGGGGGGGGCGCGGAAAGCGGCCCATGGGGGCGTACGCGTTCATGGCCGCTGCCAGGCGAGAAATGTCGGGCCTGGGGTCGGACGAGTACTCGGCCGACATGGAAGAGGCAAGGGGCGACTCGACGTACCGCCCCAAGCAATTCTCGCGCAAGGGGCGGAAGTCGCCCCCCAAAGGCGCTGAGCTGGAGGAGGAGTACCGCGCTCCTCGACAAAAAACGCGGGAGGAGCTGGCCGCCACTGCACTCCGCAACGTTCTTTCCTTCCGGGGGAACGTTGCGAAGTGCAGTAATGTGAATGGGAGAATCAAGGGGCTCCTCCAAGACGCCGCGGACGAGGCCATGGGGGCCATTGAGGAGCTCCGCACGATGTCCTCCTCAGAAGAGATGAGGCGCCTCCGGGCGGACAATAACCGGCTCTCCCGAGAACTGGAGAATGTCCGCTCGGAGCTCCGCGCCTTCAAAGAGGCATACGAGGCGCGCGGCACCGCGGCGAGGAAAGAGCCCCAACTAAGCGGCGTCGGGGAGGGCCTCAAGGAGGTGGTGGAGGACCTCCGGCGCGACCTCCTAACATCCCTGGGCGGGATGATGAACGCCCGCCTCGGGGAGTTGGAGTCGCGCCTCCCGCCAGAGCCCGTCCTGCGCCCGTCACTAGCAGCGGACAAGAGGACGCCGCCGCCCCCTCGCCCCAGAGCCCAGCCCGGCCAGGCGGGGGATCGAACCAGGGTGCCCCCGGAGCCGGCCCCCAGAAAGAAGGGGCAGATGGCCGCACCGAGGCCCCCCCCACCACCCCCGCCAGCCCAAAGGGGCCAAAAGGCGGGGCAAAATGGGGTGAATAAGACCGGCCCCATGCCGGCCAAGGGCCCCAAGAAGACCCCGGCGCGCCCAAACCAGGCGCCGCCCAGCCCCCCCCCCACGGCGGGGACAAGCCGGACGAGCGGCCCACAGCCGCGGGACGCTGCCCCCGAGGCCGCCCCCCAAGCCCAGGAGCAATCCTGGGCAACGGTGACCCGCAAGGGCAGGGGGAGAAAGAAGGCGGGCGCTGCCACCACACGTGCCTCCCCCAAGCCGGCCCCCAGACCGAAGCCGGTCAAAGTGATCGTCCCCTCCACGTCAGCCATTGTGCTGACGCTGAGGGAGGGGGCCGAGAGGGGTGGAAAAGAGGCCACGTATCCCGAGCTGATGGCCTGGGCCAGGGGAGGAATCAGGCTTCCGGACTTCGGGCTGGAGGCGGTCAAAATAAAGACCGCCCAAACCGGCTCGAAGCTCCTGGAGGTGGGGGGCGACACCCCCGACACCACCGCGGACCGCCTCGCGGCCAAGCTTCGGGAGGTGGTGGGCGACGTGGCGGACGTCACCCGCCCCACCAAGCAAGCCGAGCTGCGCCTCACCGGACTAGACACGACGGTGGGGCAAGCAGAGATCGCGGCGGCTGTGGCGGCCAAGGGCGGTTGCGAGGCGGCCCAGGTGAAAGTGGGGGCCGTCTCGGAGCGGGCGTGGGGGCGGGGCACAGTGATCGTGCGGTGCCCAGTGGCGGCGGCCAAGGCAGCCGCGAAGGACGGTCGCCTCCAGGTGGGCTGGACTGTGGTGACGGTGACGCCCCTGGTGGCCCTGCCCATGCGGTGCTTCCGTTGTATGGCGCTGGGCCACACAAGGGCAATGTGCCCCTCCGCGGCGGAACACGGAGACAAATGTTACCGCTGCGGAGAGGAGGGGCACAGGGCGGCCGGGTGCACGGCCAGGCCCAAATGTGCCGTGTGCACGGAGGCGGGCCGGCCGGCAGGCCACGTGATGGGCCGGGGCAAATGCTCCCCGCCCAAAATAAGGGGAAAGGCTGCCTCGACCCCGGCCCGCACCCCCGAAAATGGCCCTAGGGCACAGGAGGAAACAATGATGCAGGTGTCCTAATGCCCAGACACCTGCATCACGAAATTCTCCAGGGCAATGCCAACCACTCCGCGAGAGCACAGGACCTGTTTATGCAGGTCCTCGCGGAGTGGCGCATTGCCGTGGCAGTGGTCGCCGAGCCGTATTTCGTCCCCCCCCAGCCAAACTGGGTGGGGGACACCAACGGCTCGGTCGGGGTGGTGGTGCCGACCTCCGGCGCCAGGGGGCTCACCCCCAGGGAGAGGGGGCCGGGCTATGCGGCGGCGAACTGGGGAGAGGTGGTGGTGGTCGGCACCTACTTCTCCCCCAACAGGCCCCTCAACGAGTTTGAGGGGTACCTGGATGTGCTGGAGCAGGTGGTGCGGCGGGCGGCACCGAAGCAGGTTATGTTGATGGGGGACCTCAACGCAAAATGCGTTTCTTGGGGTTCCCCCACAACAGACCTGAGGGGGGCGCTTCTGCGGGACTGGGCCGTTGCACTGGGCCTGGTCCTGCAGAACAGAGGGCGCGTCGACACGTGTGTCCGGTGGCAGGGGGGGGTCGATTGTGGACCTGATGTTTACAACCCCCGCCATCGGCAGACGCGTGTCGAGCTGGCGCGTCCTGGAGGAGGCGGAGACCCTGTCGGACCATAGGTTCATCAGGTGCAGGGTCTCCGAAGCGCCCCCCGGGCCGCAAGCCCGTCCGGCGGGAGGAGGAGGGAGAGGGGGAGGGCTCCCCAAATGGCCGCTCTCCCGCCTCGACCGGGACCGGGCCGAGGAGGCGGCCATAGTCCGGGCGTGGTGCGTCGACCCCCCGAGTTCCATGGGGGTCGAGCACAGGGCCGCCAAATTTAAAGAGGACTTGGCGGCCATATGCGACGCCGGCATGCCGCGTTCGAGCGGCAGGGCCCCCCCACGGGACGGGGTGTATTGGTGGTCCCAGGACCTGGCCGTCCTGAGGGCCGCCAGCGACCGGGCGCGACGCAGGTTCACCCGGTGCCGCCGGCGCGCAACAAGGGTGCCGGGTGAGGAGGAGCGCCTCCTGGCCGAGCTGAGGGCGGCCAAGATGGAGTTTGCGGTGGCCATAGGCGCGGCAAAAGACCGCGCCTACGCCGAATTTTTAGCCGAGCTGGACGCCGACCCGTGGGGGCGCCCGTACCGTATGGTGCGGGCGAAAATGAAGGCCGCCCCCCCCACGGAGGAGTTCGAGCCGGACCTCCTGGAGGCGGTGGTCGAGGGGCTATTCCCCGATAGCCCCCCCTTCGACCCCCCGCCCATGGCCCCCCCGGACGTGGAGCCCGACGAGGCCGCCCTCATGGTCCCCCCTGTCACGGGGGAAGAAATGGCGGCGGTAAGGGCCCGCCTAAAAGGGCGGAGAAAGGCCCCAGGGCCTGATGGTGTTCCTGGGCGAGTACTACACCTCGCCCTGGAGCACCTTGATGACCGCCTCCAGGCCCTCTTTACAGCCTGCCTTGAGGCTGGCCACTTCCCGGCCACTTGGAAGATGGGCCGCCTGGTCCTCCTCCGAAAGGAGAGTCGTCCGCCGGACTCTCCGTCCGGCTACAGACCGCTGGTGATGTTGGACGAGACGGGCAAGCTCCTCGAGAGAGTGGTAGCTGCCCGAATCGCCCGCCACCTAGCGGAGGTCGGGCCGGATATCTCGGTAAACCAGTTCGGGTTCAGGGTAGGGCGATCCACGATGGACGCCCTATCCTCCCTGAAAGGGTTTACCGAGGAGGCGGCGAGGGGGGGGCAGGGGGCGTTGGCAGTCTCGTTGGACATCGCTAACGCCTTCGGCTCCCTCCCCTTCGGAGTGATAGAGGAGGCGCTCCGGTACCACGGGGTGCCCCTCTACCTCCGGAGGATTGTAGGGCACTACCTGACCGATCGGGTAGTGCTCTACACGGGGAGGGGGGGAATGGTGAGGAGGAGGCGAATGGCCAGTGGAGTCCCGCAGGGGTCGGTGTTAGGACCCCTGCTCTGGAACCTGGGCTTCGACTGGGCCATTCGCGGGGAGGTGCTGCCCCGGATGGCGGTCATCTGTTACGCAGATGACACGCTGGTCGCCGTCCGGGGTACCACGTGGGAGGAGACGAGGAGGAGGGCGGAGGTGGGTGCCACCCTTATCACCCGCAGGATCGGGGCCCTCGGGTTAAGGGTGGCACTGCCCAAAACTGAGGCCCTCTGTTTTAGGGGGCCGAGGTGGCGGGTGCCGCGAGGAACGGCGTTGCAGGTGGCGGGCGAAGCCGTCGAGGTTAAGGCCCAGATCAAATATCTGGGCCTTACCCTGGACGGCAAATGGCGGTGGGAGGCCCACTTCCGGGACCTCATCCCCCGGATAGTGGGCGCGGCGGGGGCACTGAGCCGCCTCCTGCCGAATTCCGGCGGGCCAGACGCCCCGTGCAGACGCCTATACGGCAACGTCCTGCGCTCCATGGCGCTGTACGGGGCGCCCATCTGGGCGGAGAGCCTCACGCCTGCGGCGAAAGCGCTGCTCCGACAACCGCAGCGCGTAATCGCCCAGAGGGTATGCCGAGCCTACCGAACGGTGGGCTGGCAGGCAGCGGGCGCGCTGGCTGGCTCCCCTCCCTGGGAACTGGAGGCGGGGGCCCTTGCGGAGGCCCACAGGGCCAGAATCGAGAGGAGGGCCAGGGGCGAATCTCTCGCCCCTGAAGAGCTGACCCGAGCCCGGGAGCTATGGAAGGAAGGGGTCATGGAGCGCTGGGTGGATGAGCTGCGGAACGCCGAATTCGGCACCCGCACAATCCAGGCCATCCGCCCGGTGCTCCACGAGTGGTGCGGGAGGGCCCACGGGTCCCTCACCTACCGACTCACACAGGTACTGTCCGGGCATGGTTGCTTCGGGCGGTACCTAAAACGAGTCGGTAGGGAGGAGACGGAGTCCTGCCATGAGTGCGGCGCGGCGTCGGACACGGCACAGCACACGCTGGAGCTGTGTCCCGCCTGGTCCGAGCAGCGCCGCACTCTGGTGGCGACTATCGGCGGCGACCTCTCACTTCCCGGCGTAGTGTACGCCATGGTCGGGAGTGAGGGGTCCTGGGAGGCCGTCGCCTCCTTCTGCGAGGACGTGATGTCGCAGAAGGAGGAGAGGGAGCGGGAGCGCGAGAACGACCCCCTCGCGCCCCCGCTCCGGCGTAGACGGATAGGGAGGAGGCGGCGGCAGTTTGCCGCTGCTCTTCCCTAGTGGTGCCTGCTGGCGGGGGATGGGGATCCCCTGCTAGCTAGTAGAGGCCCACGAGTCTAGGGGGGGGCCAAGTATTCCCGGCCCCCCTCTCTTTGGCGCGGGAGCCCTGGCGATTAGGCTGGGGCGGCCGGCGGGGTGTGCGTGGTGACACTATTATTCTCCCACGGCACCCCTCCAATGGCAGAGAGGGAATACCGGCGGGTTTTTAGTGGGTAGGCCTCCTTCGCTTCCCCCCGCTCGGGGGGGGCCGGGGAGGAGAGTCCCACATAACCCCCGCGCCGTCCCCACGGCGCGGTGGTATGCGTAACGCATTTTCCCGCCGCAAAAAAAAAAAAAAAAAAAAAAAAAAAAAAAAAAAAAAAAAAAAAAAAAAGGTTAGGTTAGGTTAGGTTAGGTTAGGTTAGGTTAGGTTAGGTTAGGTTAGGTTAGGTTAGGTTAGGTTCCCCCCCCCCCGATGGGTATCCACCTTGCCGTGGTGGGGGGGCTCACCGTCGCATGCCTTGTGTCCGGCCTGCGGCGGTGCCAAGAGGTACCCTGAGGTGGGCCGCTTTCGGTACCCCTCTGACCCAGCAGAGGGGACTGGGAAGCGGCAGCGCTTCGGCGCGGGGGTTGCCCCTTTGGGGCGTGGTGGGCAGCCATGACGGCTGTCGGGAGTGCGGTGGCTCTGAGGGCCATCGCTCTCTAAGGGGACGGTGGTAGAAGCATTGGCTTCTACCGAGAGGGGACTGAGCGTCGGCAGATCCGGCCGCTTGGACACAAGTTCCCTCAGGGAAGGGCGCTTAGGCGCAGGATGGGGAGGGTAAAAGTCCCTGCGCGATCCCGTAAGCCAAAGCGGTGGTGGTACGCGGCGGTGATGCGGTGAATAGCGCGGGTCGACTTTTACGTGGTGGGGATGCTCCGGGGGCCTCCTGGAGGAAAAGTATCCTGGGGACTGAGTTCCCTGGGTGACCTAAGGGTTGATGCCCTTAGGTCTTTTCCGGGTCCCAGTGAGGCGAGCTATCCCCGCCCCTCTCAGTGGGACATCGGGTGGCGGATCGGGGGATCCGTCGCTCACTCCAGATGTCCCGAGGTTGTAAGGCGCTCCAGGTGTTTCCGGAGTGCCTTAGCCGGAGTCCGTGGGGCATAAGCCTCACAGAGGTGGGCCCGAAAGGGCAACACGCGGGGTAGAGTGCCGCGGATGCCGGATCCCGCTCCCGTAGCCTCTACCCGCGCGTACAGTGGAAACACCGGTGAGTTTTTAATGGGTAGGCCCCCACTAGGGGGGAGAGTCCCATACACCCCCCGCGTCTTCCCCCAAGGCGCGGGGATAGTGCGTAATCTGCATTTTCTCACCGAATCAAAAAAAAAAAAAAGGTTAGGTTCCCCCCCGAGTGTCGCTACCTTGTCGTGGTGGGGGGGCTTGAGCCCCTTAGTGATCTTCGGGCCCTAAAGCCCGAAGTGAAAGGGTGACCAAGAGCGGCACAGCTCCGGCGGAGCCCACGTTGGGCTAGGCGGGGCGGGCGCGTCCTGGTGAAAGGACGCGCCACATTCCTGCTCCCTGTCTCTCCTGTAGCAGGGGACTTCGGGGATGCAGAGGCGGTGGGTCCGCTCCCGGTACTTCTCTGAATAGCAGAGTGGACTGGGATGCGGACGTGACTGGAGGGACGCGGCCGCTATGGCTGCGCCACATACCTGCTCCGCATGCTCCCTGGTCGGGGCATCGCTGGATGCAGAGGCGGTGGGTCCGCTCCCGGTACCTCTCTGATCAGCAGAGTAGACTGGGATGCGGACGTGTACAAGCGCAGGGCTCTTTTAGAGCTACCGTGTGAACCCGCAATCCCGCCTGCTGGCGCCGGCAGTGGGGGTCGTTCCTTTTAAAGGGGGGACCGCGAGGAAGGAAAACCTCTATAAAAACCAGGGCCTAACCGCACCTTGACGCGGTTCTGGGTGCGGGTTGCAGCGCACTCAGTACCAGGCCGGAGACAAGTAGGTCCTGTGGATCGAACGGGTCCGGCCTGGCCTAGCGGTCTGCCGGATGTGCCACAGTAGTGGCGAACGGGAGAGCGTAACTGCAACAAAGGGGAACTCACCCCTTAAAAAAGAGGAGAGTGCTCTCTCTTTAAAAAGAGCAGGGGACCTCACCCCTTTAATAAAGGACTATGGGTGACAATAAAAATATATTACCCCAGGAGGGTACCCTTCGGGGAGAATCCCTCCCTGCGTCTAAGACGCAGGCTGCCCCATCGTATTCTGGGGGGGGCACTTGTCACTTCGTGGGCCCTAAAAGCTCCAACCCGACGACCACAGGCATGATTCAAGGATATGAGTTGGCGACAGAAAATGATGACCAGGCGACAACAACGGATTTTGATGAGGGGAAAATGGAAACCAGCGCGGGCCTAAACAGCCCTCGGCTGGACCTGAGGTCGGCGGCGATACAAATCCCGCCCAAGTTTGGGACCATTCCGCCTCTGCGCGAGTGCCAGGTGCTCCTTGAGCGGCACAACGTGCCAGAGGCCACCGGCATTGAGCCCGAACCGAGAACACTAATGAGCTCCGACGTCAGTTTTGCCTCACAAGGCACTGCAGGACGTGAGTCCTCGGGCAAAAGCAGGCTTGATAACATCCCGGAGGATGCTGAGCGGATGAAGCAGAAGCGAAAAAGGTTCCGACCAGCTTCTTCAATCTTCAGCTCAAGTGACGAGGACTCTACACCTCCAGCTGGAGACGGGAGACAAAAGCCGAGGGGAAGAGGTCGCCCACCCACATCGGGCAAATACATGGGCCTAGCCAAAGCCAAAGAAGCTTATAACCGTGCCTTGAGAGAGGAGATACGGCTTCAACTACAACAGACGCAGATTCGAACTCGTCAAGGGTACCAAATGGGCGACTCATCCTCGCAGAGGAATGACCCCAAGAACAGCGCTGCCACTGCTGATCTTGGCCAACAGGTAGCAGATAGCGTGGCAATCATATCTAAGGTAGCCACAAAATCAAAAAACCTCTCAGGTGGCTACGTTAAGCTCCTAAAAGATGCGGGTGCTGCCATCGCTGATGCGTTTGCCGAACTAAGCAAACGCACAGCAAACGAGGAAACTGCTCGGCTGCAGGCTGACAATAGTCGCCTACAAGCCGAGATGGCCAGCCTCCGAAAGGAACTGGCCGACTTAAAGAAGGGCATGGAGGAGATGCGGAAGCAGGGTAGTCCGCCACCCCTCCACACAGGGTCAGACCGGGAACGGCCGCCCCCTGCGCGACCTTCCCCAAACGAGAGAGCGGATGGGCGTGGTGCCAGCAAACCGCCTCCAACGCAGATGGACGAACTCTGCCGGGCAGTCATGGCTCAAGTTGGACCGTACCTGGATGCTCGCATAGCGGGGATCCAGGACAGGCTGCTGCCCGAAAAGCCGGTGCAGCCGACGCAGGCGAAAGACAACAGGAGAGACAAAAAGGGCAAAGAAAAGGCTGCAGCCGGCTCCGATGCCACTCCCTTGGGGTCTAAAAGGGGTAAAAAGGGTAAGCGTTCGGCTAACGCCCGAAATACCGACGTTTACCCAGACGCCATTCCCCTGCTTCCACCGCCCGAGTCGTCGTCGAATGGGCCGACAAAATGGGTAAAGGTGGTCAAAAAGGGGAAAAAGCCCAAAAAGAAAGATGTCGGACCGGAGGCGGAAGCACAGACCGGGAAGCACCAAGCACCCAAAAAAGGCACACAGAAAAGGAAAGCGAGGACACTTCGACCTCCTCGTTCTTCTGCCGTGGTGATCACGCTGGTGGAAGAGAAGGCAAAGGAGAAAGGTGCCGACTTTGGAACCATCCTTGCGGAAGCAAAAAGACAGGTCCGACTAGAGGATCTTGGTATCCCTGGCTTGCGCCTTAGAAAGGCACAAACAGGGGCTTACGTGATGGAGGTACCTGGCACAGCAAGTAAGGACAAGGCTGATGCCCTGGCTAAGAGGCTCGAGGAAGTCATGGACCCTGAGATCACACGCGTTTCCAGGCCCACTAAATGCGCAGAACTGCGCATCTCAGGTCTTGACGAGTCTGTCCTGTACCCTGAGGTGGTTGCGGCAGTGGCTTGAGTAGGGGGCTGCTCTGAAGCAGAAATTAGATCTGGGGAGGTCGTTCTTGGACCCTCCGGGCTAGGAACAGTGTGGCTTCGCTGTCCCATCCCGGCGGCGAAAAAGGTGGTTGAGGCTGGGAGACTACTGGTGGGCTGGGTGTCAGCGCAGGTAAAGCTGCTTGACGCCCGCCCCCTGCGCTGCTTCCGTTGTCTCGAGGTGGGCCACGTGCGGGCCAAATGCAAGGCAGAGGTTGACCGGAGCCAGCAGTGTTACCGCTGCGGACAATCCGGTCACATAGCCAGCACCTGCGTAGCGCCACTGCATTGTACGCTATGTGCGGAGGCAGGGTTAGCGGCAAATCACAGGGTGGGAAGCAAGACGTGCAACCCACCCAAAAGCAAACCCAACCAGGTCAGGAAGACGCAAGCTGGCGATGGCCCCCGAGCCCCCTCGCCGCCGGTCACCCGGAAAGGCAGCAATGCCAACACAAACCGGGTAGAGGAGGAGGAGCCCATGGACACTTAACGCAATGGCTCCCACTCGCATTCTACAGGCGAATATTAACCACTGCGCCAGAGCTCAGGACCTCTTGTTCCAGAGCATGGCGGAGTGGTTAATACACATCGCGGTAGTGGCTGAGCCATACAGTGTCCCTCCTAGAGACAACTGGGCAGGAGACCGGGACAGCCTAGTAGCCATAGCCACTCAACCATCGGCTGGCTCTCCACCACTTGAAAGAGTGGTGCGAGGCCATGGCTACGTGGCTGCGTTCATCGGCAAGACGATGGTAGTCGGGGTCTATTTTTCGCCAAATCGGACCCTTGCTGACTTCGAAGGATTCCTCGATGAAGTAGGGGCTCTGATCGGCAGAATTGGCCCCGAACTAGTGCTGGTTGCTGGGGATCTCAACGCCAAGTCCATGGTGTGGGGCTCCCCAGCAACAGATGTGCGCGGTCAGGCCGTAATGGAGTGGGCGGCTGCGTCAGGTCTGGTGGTGCTGAACCGAGGGGCGGTAGACACGTGCGTGCGGCAACAGGGTGGGTCCATAGTGGATGTGACATTCGCGAATGGTGCCCTGGCGCGCCGTGTCCAAGGCTGGGAGGTTGTGGAGGGCGTAGAGACGCTGTCGGATCACCGATATATTCGGTACGAAGTCTCCGCCCATCATACTACCCCGGACGGCCTGAGCCGTCCCCGGAGAGCAGACGGCCCTAGATGGGCGCTAAAACAACTGGACCGGGACGCCCTGTGCGCAGCGGCCATGGTCCAAGCTTGGCCGGAAGCGCCAGAAGGCCCAATACTCGTGGAGGAGGAGGCTGCCTGGCTGAATGAGGCCATGACGCAGGTCTGTGATGCAGCGATGCCACGGGTCAAGCAATCAGGTCCGAGACGGAGTGTGTACTGGTGGTCCGCAGAACTCACGCAACTGCGCAAGGCGTGCATCTCAGCGCGACGCCAGTACACCAGGAGCCGTAGACGGAGAAGGCGAGACCCTGTGGAGGAGGAGCATCTTTATGCCACATACAGGGCGTGTAACCAGGCCCTGAGCGTAGGCATATCGAACGCCAAAGATCTGGCCGAAAAAGAAATGCTGGAGACGTTAAACCGCGACCCGTGGGGACGGCCGTACAAGGTAGTGAGGTGCAAACTTCGCCCTTGGGCCCCCCCACTAACGCAAAGTCTCCAGCCTCAACTGATGAGCCAAATTGTGGGAGCCCTTTTCCCGCAGCGGGGCGAACATCAGCCCCCTCTTATGGCCCCAGTGTCCTCTGACGAGGAGAATGCCGCACCTGAGGTGACGGAGGGAGAGTTGGGGGCGGCATTGTTGAGGCTAAAAGCCAAAAACACCGCCCCTGGTCCCGACGGAACACCCGGCCGCGCCTGGGTACTGGCGCTCGGCCCGTTAGAGGAGAGAGTGAGGGCCCTATTTACCGCATGTCTAGTCCAAGGGCAAATCCCACGTAACTGGAAGTGCGGTAAATTGGTGCTGCTCCGAAAGGAAGGGCGACCGGCCGACTCTCCCTCGGGATATAGGCCCATCGTGCTCTTGGACGAGGGAGCCAAGCTGTTTGAGCGGGTTGTTGCTACCCGTCTTAGCAAGCACCTACGAGAGGAGGGGCCGGACCTGAGTGCGTACCAGTTTGGGTTTCGCCAGGGCAGATCCACCATCGACGCGATTGCGCGGGTGAGGGCCCTGGCAGAGGACGCGGTCTCAAGGGGAGAGGTGGTGTTGGCGGTGTCCTTGGACATTGCCAACGCGTTCAACACCCTCCCCTGGGAAACCATTAAGGAGGCACTCAGGTACCACAACGTGCCGGCGTACCTGTGTAGGGTAGTGGAATCATACCTCTCTGAGAGGGCAATCCGCTACCCTACTCAGGAAGAGTGGGTCGATCGGGCCATGTCGTGCGGTGTTCCACAGGGTTCTGTCCTTGGGCCGCTCCTGTGGAACATCGGCTACGACTGGGTGCTGCGCGGGGCCAACTTACGGGGGGTCGACGTAACTTGTTACGCCGACGACACCCTCGTCACGGCCCGCGGTGCCACATTCCGTGAGGCGTCCCTGCTGGCCACCGCTGGAGTGGCCCTCGTCGTGGACCGAATACGGAGGCTGGGGCTCGAGGTCGCCCTCCACAAGTCCGAGGCCATTTGTTTTCATGGCCCTCGGAGGGCACCTCCGGCAGATGCCTGCATAGTGGTGGGGGGAGTTTCCATCGGTATCGGGAGGACGATGAAGTACCTGGGACTCGTCCTCGATAGCCGATGGAACTTCCAGGAGCACTTCCGGCGATTGGCTCCGAAGCTGGTGGGCACCGCATCAGCGCTGAGTCGGCTTCTCCCAAATGTGGGCGGGCCAAACGCGAGCTGCCGCCGACTGTATACGGGTGTTGTGCGGTCGATGGCCTTGTATGGCGCACCCATCTGGGTGGATGCCCTCTCCGCCCAAAACAAGACCCTCCTGCGGCAACCGCAACGGGTCATGGCGGTTAGGGCAACAAGGACGTACCGCACCACCTCGTTCGAGGCGGCCTGCGTATTGGCGGGCACCCCACCTTGGGAGCTAGACGCTGAGGTGCTGGCGGAAGTCTACCGTCGGATAGCCGAAGCACGCGCCAGAGGGGAACAGCCCTGTCCGGAAGAGATAAGGCGATGGCGAGAAATCTCTCGCCAAACTCTCTTCCGGAAGTGGCTGGAGGCTCTGGAGCGGCCTAGCGCCGGCCACTGGACCATTACGGGAGTCCGACCCGTTCTTCGAGAATGGGTCGATAGAGAATGGGGCGTCGTTTCTTTTCACCTAGCACAGATACTGTCGGGGCACGGCTGCTTCGGCAGATATCTGTGCAAGGTTGCAAGAAGAGAAACGACGCCAATGTGCCATCACTGCAGCGGGGCGGAAGACACGGCGCAGCACACGCTGCAAGTGTGTCCCGCCTTCGCGGAGAATCGGACCCGCCTGACGGCGGCGATTGGGAGCGACCTTTCGCTGCCGGCCGTGATTAGCGCCATGACCAGCAGCGAAAGATCGTGGCAAGCGGTGGCCTCCTTTTGCGAGGAGGCCATGACGCTCAAGGAGGAAGCGGAGAGGGTGCGTGAGGAGGACCCAACCTCCCAGCCCCAGCGCCGCAGGCGAATCGGGCGCAGGCGGCTTAATTTTGAGCGCCGATTACCGCCCTGAGGAGGACTGCGGGTGACGGGCATGGGGATGCCCGTCCCTCGCCAATGAGTCCTCGAGCTGTTAGGCGCACCAAGTGTTCCCGGTGCGCCTACAGTGGTGGAGACAGGAGACGAAAGGCCTCCTGAGGTGAGCCCAACCTGGGCAAACTGCCGTGCTACCGGGGCCATGGATGCGTAGAGTTCCCACAGCCCCGGAAGCAATACGGCGGGGATGAGGAACACCCTGGGGTTTTTAGTGGGTAAACCGCCCCCTTCAGGGGCGGGACTCCCACATAACCACCGGCACCCCCAGCCGGTGGTATCCATAAAGGATTTTCCCCAGGCCAAAAAAAAAAAAAAAAAAAAAAAGGTTAGGTTAGGTTAGGTTAGGTTAGGTTAGGTTCCCCCCCGATGGGTATCCACCTTGCCGTGGTGGGGGGGCTCACCGTCGCATGCCTTGTGTCCGGCCTGCGGCGGTGCCAAGAGGTACCCTGAGGTGGGCCGCTTTCGGTACCCCTCTGACCCAGCAGAGGGGACTGGGAAGCGGCAGCGTTTAGGCGCGGGGGTTGCCCCTTTGGGGCGTGGTGGGCAGCCATGACGGCTGTCGGGAGTGCGGTGGCTCTGAGGGCCATCGCTCTCTAAGGGGACAGTGGTAGAAGCATTAGCTTCTACCGAGAGGGGACTGAGCGTCGGCAGATCCGGCCGCTTGGACACAAGTTCCCTCAGGGAAGGGCGCTTAGGCGCAGGATGGGGAGGGTAAAAGTCCCTGCGCGATCCCGTAAGCCAAAGCGGTGGTGGTACGCGGCGGTGATGCGGTGAATAGCGCGGGTCGACTTTTACGTGGTGGGGATGCTCCGGGGGCCTCCTGGAGGAAAAGTATCCTGGGGACTGAGTTCCCTGGGTGACCTAAGGGTTGATGCCCTTAGGTCTTTTCCGGGTCCCAGTGAGGCGAGCTATCCCCGCCCCTCTCAGTGGGACATCGGGTGGCGGATCGGGGGATCCGCCGCTCACTCCAGATGTCCCGAGGTTGTAAGGCGCTCCAGGTGTTTCCGGAGTGCCTTAGCCGGAGTCCGTGGGGCATAAGCCCCACAGAGGTGGGCCCGAAAGGGCAACACGCGGGGTAGAGTGCCGCGGATGCCGGATCCCGCTCCCGTAGCCTCTACCCGCGCGTACAGTGGAAACACCGGTGAGTTTTTAATGGGTAGGCCCCCACTAGGGGGGAGAGTCCCATACACCCCCCGCGTCTTCCCCCAAGGCGCGGGGATAGTGCGTAATCTGCATTTTCTCACCGAATCAAAAAAAAAAAAAAAAGGTTAGGTTAGGTTAGGTTCCCCCCCGATGGGTATCCACCTTGCCGTGGTGGGGGGGCTCACCGTCGCATGCCTTGTGTCCGGCGCAGGCTGCCCCACCGTATTCTGGGGGGGGCACTTGTCACTCCGTGGGTCTAAACAGCCCACGTTTAGATTTAAGTTCGGCGGTGTTTCAAATCCCGCCCAAATTCACGACCGAAATGCGCACGCCCGAATGTCGCGTCCAGCTTACGCGCCTTTCGATGTCAGACACCAATGCGGAGCCCGAACCGAGGGCAATGACAAGTTCGGATATCAGCTTGGCTTCCCAGGGGACAGGAGGACGTGAGTCCTCTGGAAAGAGCAAGCTGGAGAACATCCCGGAAGGAGCTGAGAGGGTGAAGCAGGTGCGGAAAAGATTCCGCCCTGCATCATTCGTTCTCAGCTCAAGCGACGAAAGCCTCACAGGCCAGTCGGCTGTAGACCAGAGGCAACAACCCAGGGGTAGAGGCCGCCCACCTACAACAGGGAAATACGCTGGACTCGCGAAGGCAAAAGAAGCCTACAACAAGGCCTTGAGGGAGCAGCTCCGGCTAGAGGCAGAGAGGGATGTGCAGAAGGATCTGCGCATCAGGACCCGTCAAGGGTATCAGATGGATACATCTCCTCTGCCGAGATCTGAGGCCAATAAAGATCTCGCTCTGCAGGTGGCGGACAGCGTGGCCGCCATAACGAAGGTAGCGACCAAGTCGAGTAACCTTTCTGGCGGCTACGTAAAGTGCCTGAAGAACGCAGCCGTGGCAATTGCCGACGCGTTTGCGGAGCTTAGTAAACGCACAGCTACGGAGGAGACGGCTCGGCTTCAAACCGAAAACACCCAACTGAAGACCGAAATGGCCAGCCTCCGAAAGGAGATGGCCGAACTCAAAAAAGGCATGGAGGAGATGCGAAAGCAGGTACGTCCGACATCTCCTCCCACTGGACAGGACCAGGAAGTGATGCCCCTTGCACGACTCTGCCTAAAGGGAAGTACCGGAGGGCATGGTGCCACCGCCCCGCCGACGTCGCAGACGGAGGAGATCTGCCGCGCGGTAATGGCCCAAGTCGGACGCTACCTGGACGCTCGCTTTGCCGGAATCCAGGAAAGGCTGCTGCCTGAACGGTCTGAGCGGCCCCGCTTGGCCGCAGATGCCAAGAGGGCCGAACGGGCTGCGGATGCTCCAGCCTCGGATTCCGGCACAGCGAGCTCAAGGCCGCGTAAGGGGAAAAAAGTAAAGGGGGCTAAAAAAGCCCCAAAAGGAGATGCGATCCCCCTTTCCATCCCAATGCCTCCACCACCGGAGCCGTCAGCGGCGTCGTCGCAATGGACAACGGTGGGGAAGAGGGGGAAGAGGAAAAAGAAGCAGAGACCAAAATCTGGCCAGAACGACCAGAAGATGGAGAGGAAGAGGAAGAAGGCCGGGAAACTCCGCCCTCCGCGCTCGGCAGCCGTTGTGTTGACGCTGCTGGAGCCACAGGCGAGAGAGAAGGGCGCCGATATGGGCACGGTTATTGCTGAGGCGAAAAGAAGGGTCAGGCTGGAAGACCTCGGCATACCTGGCCTACGCTTTCGCCAAGCCCAAACGGGGGCCTACATCATGGAGGTGCCCGGAACCGCCAGTGGCGACAAGGCGGATGCCCTGGCGAAAAAGCTGCAGGAGGTCGTAGACCCCGAGGTGGTCCGGATTTCTAGGCCCAAGAAATGCGCAGAGCTGCGCATCTCGGGCCTAGATCAGTCGGTGCTGTTCCCCGAAGTGGTGGCGGCGGTCGCACGAGTTGGAGGCTGCGCTGAGGCGGACATCAAGTCGGGAGAGGTTCTGTTCAACCCTGCCGGACTTGGAACGGTCTGGCTCCGCTGCCCTGTCCCTGCAGCAAAGAAGGTAATGGAGGCGGGAAGATTGCTCGTGGGTTGGGTGTCGGCGCAGGTCAAGCTGCTCGATGCCCGGCCCCTGCGTTGCTTCCGCTGCCTAGAGGAGGGCCACGTACGGGCAAAGTGCAGAGCAGAGGTTGATCGTAGCCTGCTTTGCTACCGTTGCGGGCGTCCGGGCCATGTCGCCTATACATGCTCTGCTCCTGCACACTGCGTGCTCTGCGCGGAGGCTAAACTGCCGGCCAATCACCGGGTGGGAAGCAAGATGTGCGTCCCACCTAAACAAAAGCGGAAAGAGGCTTCCGATGGCCCCCGGGCCTCCTCGCAGCCGGATCCCCGGATTGATGGCTCTGCCAGATTCCGAGTAGAGGAGGTACACCAGATGGCCGTGGAATAGTATGGCTCCCACACGATTCCTTCAGGCTAACATCAACCACTGCGCCAGAGCTCAGGACCTTCTGTTCCAGAGCATGGCGGAGTGGTTGATACACATAGCGGTAGTGGCGGAGCCATATTCAGTTCCTCGCAGGGACAACTGGGCGGGAGACCTGGACAGCCTCGTGGCTCTTTCTACTCAAACCTCGGCTGGCTCTGCACCGCTCGAAAGAGTAGTGAGGGGCCATGGTTACGTGGCCGCCTATGTCGACAAAATGATGATTGTTGGGACGTACTTCTCGCCGAACAGGAGCCTAGCCGACTTCGAGGCTTACCTCGATGAAGTGGGGGCCCTGATCGGCAGAAGTAACCCCGAACAAGTGCTCGTCGCGGGGGATCTCAACGCCAAATCCATGGCGTGGGGTTCCCCCGCGACAGATGCTCGCGGGCAGGCGTTACTGGAGTGGGCTGCTGCGAACGGAATGGTCGTGCTAAACATCGGAACGGTCGACACATGCGTCCGGCAACAGGGCGGCTCTATTGTAGACGTCACGTTTGCAAACGCTGCCCTGGCGCGACGTGTCCAAGGGTGGGAAGTGCTTGAAGGAGTGGAGACGCTATCGGATCACCGATACATACGGTACGAGGTCTCCACTCCCCATTCAACTACGGACGGCTCAAGTGACGCCCTGAGAGGGGATAGCCCACGGTGGGCGGTAAAACGGCTAGACCGGGACCTCCTATACGCGGCGGCCTTAGTTCAGGCTTGGCCGGAAGTGCCCGCATGCCCGATCATTGTGGAGGAGGAAGCGGCTTGGCTCAGCGAGGCGATGGTGCACGTCTGCGACGCAGCCATGCCGCGGGTCAAACCCTCAGGCCCGAGGCGAAAGGTGTACTGGTGGTCCGCAGAACTCACACAGCTACGGAAATCATGTGTAGCTGCGAGACGCCGGTACACCAGAAGCCGTAGGCGGAGAAGGCGCGACCAGACGGAGGAGGACAGGCTGCTCGCGGACTATAGAACGGCCAGTAAAACTCTATGCACTGCCATAGGCAAGGCCAAAGACCTGGCGGAAGAGGAGATGCTGGAGACTTTAAACAGCGACCCGTGGGGGCGGCCGTACAAGTCGGTGAGGTGCAAACTTCGCCCTTGGGCCCCCCCACTCACGCAAAGTCTCCAGCCTCAACTGCTGAGCCAAATTGTGGGAACCCTTTTCCCGCAGCGGGGCGAACATCAGCCCCCTCTTATGGCTCCAGTGTCCTCTGTTGAGGAGAATGCTGCACCTGAGGTGACGGAGGGAGAGTTGGGGGCGGCGTTGTTGAGGCTAAAAGCCAAAAATACCGCCCCTGGTCCCGACGGAACACCCGGCCGCGCCTGGGTACTGGCGCTCGGCCCGTTAGAGGAGAGGGTGAGGGCCCTATTTACCGCATGTCTAGTTCAAGGGCAAATCTCACGGCGATTGTTGGTAGCGACCTCTCGCTGCCAGCCGTGATCAAAGCCATGACCGGCAGCGAGAGGTCGTGGGACGCGATGGCCTCCTTCTGCGAGGAGGTCATGACGGCCAAGGAGGGTGCGGAGCGGGAGAGAGAGGACGACCCGTCCTCCCAACCCCAGCGCCGCAGGCGAGTCGGGCGAAGGCGGCTCATCCAAGAGCGCCAAATTCCGCCCTGATGAGGACTGCGGGTGGTGAGCATGGGGATGCCCGTCCCCGCCAATGAGTCCTCGAGCTGGTAGACGCACCAAGTGTTCCGGTGCGTCTACAGCGTAGGAGATAGGAGACACTTGGTCTCCTGAGGCCGGGCCCTCACATAGGGCGAACTGCCGTGCTACCGGGGCCATGGATGCGTAAAGTTCCCACAGCCCCGGAAGCAATACGGCGGAGATGTGGAACACCCTGGGGTTTTTAGTGGGTAAACCGCCCCCTTCTGGGGCGGGACTCCCACATAACCACCGGCATCCCCAAGCCGGTGGTATCCATAAAGGATTTTCCCCAGGCCAAAAAAAAAAAAAAAAAAAAAAAAAAAAAAAAAAAAAAAAAAAAAAAAGGTTAGGTTAGGTTCCACCCCCCCGATGGGTATCCACCTTGCCGTGGTGGGGGGGCTCACCGTCGCATGCCTTGTGTCCGGCCTGCGGCGGTGCCAAGAGGTACCCTGAGGTGGGCCGCTTTCGGTACCCCTCTGACCCAGCAGAGGGGACTGGGAAGCGGCAGCGCTTCGGCGCGGGGGTTGCCCCTTTGGGGCGTGGTGGGCAGCCATGACGGCTGTCGGGAGAACGCTGGCTCTGAGGGCCATTGTTCTCTAAGGGGACGGTGGTAGAAGCATTAGCTTCTACCGAGAGGGGACTGAGCGTCGGCAGATCCGGCCGCTCGGACACAAGTTCCCTCAGGGAAGGGCGCTTAGGCGCAGGATGGGGAGGGTAAAAGTCCCTGCGCGATCCCGTAAGCCAAAGCGGTGGTGGTACGCGGCGGTGATGCGGTGAATAGCGCGGGTCGACTTTTACGTGGTGGGGATGCTCCGGGGGCCTCCTGGAGGAAAAGTATCCTGGGGACTGAGTTCCCTGGGTGACCTAAGGGTTGATGCCCTTAGGTCTTTTTCGGGTCCCAGTGAGGCGAGCTATCCCCGCCCCTCTCAGTGGGACATCGGGTGGCGGATCGGGGGATCCGTCGCTCACTTCAGATGTCCCGAGGTTGTAAGGCGCTCCAGGTGTTTCCGGAGTGCCTTAGCCGGAGTCCGTGGGGTATAAGCCCCACAGTGGTGGGCCCGAAAGGGCAACACGCGGGGTAGAGTGCCGCGGATGCCGGATCCCGCTCCCGTAGCCTCTACCCGCGCGTACAGTGGAAACACCGGTGAGTTTTTAATGGGTAGGCCCCCACTAGGGGGGAGAGTCCCATACACCCCCCGCGTCTTCCCCCAAGGCGCGGGGATAGTGCGTAATCTGCATTTTCTCACCGAATCAAAAAAAAAAAAAAAAAAGGTTAGGTTAGGTTAGGTTAGGTTAGGTTAGGTTAGGTTAGGTTAGGTTTTTTTTGTTTTTTTTTTTTCTATCTACCTCCAACATAATCGGAGCCTATATTTAACTTATTTCCTTACATTCCAGTTCTCACATTTACTACATCTCGTACTTTCATGCTTCATACTTTGTCTTTCTTTCTTCCTTCCTCTTTCTTGCTTTTGGGCTTTTCACCCTTATAACTATTTTATCTGTTCTAACATATTTTGTTTATTTCATATATATTTATTTCCGTTCTTTCATTCCGGCCTCTTTATCACTCTATTCCATCTCGTATTCTGTCCACTTTGTCATGCCTCATCTTGTTTTCTTTCTTAGCCTATTGCAGGGGAGCGGGTTCCAGGGTACAGTTCCTAAATTTATTTGTATCCAACACTGTATTACATTTTTGCATGGTTTCTTGTGTTATTTTGCCTAATTCTAATATGTTTTTATTTACAAATTTTATTTATTTACAGTTTGACGGGCTAAGGTTTTCCAAAACTAATTTTCTTATTATTATTTTAACAATTCTTATTTACTATGTTTTACATTTACCTTACTCTAGTTACATTTTCTATCTGTATTCTAGGTGTATGCTAGGTGTTAATATAACCCAGTATATTGTCTTAGCATACCTTATTATCTATTTTTATTTTTTACAATTATCTTATTGGCTATGTTTATACAGTATTTTAAGAATTTATTTCTATTTTTCCCTTTTATTGCCTCATTTATGTTGTCTTTCGTCAATTCAAGGTCTATTTCACTTTCCAAATTATGTCGTTCAATGCTGTATCTTGGACACTTTATAATCAGGTGGATTATCTCTTCTGGAATCCCTGGTTCGCAGGAGCACGATGGGTCCTCCTTACACTTAAACCGGTTTAAGTACTCTGAGAACCCACCGTGCCCGGTCATTACCTGGGTCAGCGTGCCACGAGGGACTATTTTCCTAACTATCCCGTGTGCTTCCACCGCATCTGGGAAGAAAATTTTTGTGGTCGAAGCGGTTGTGCCAGCTTTATATCTCTGGTTCCACACATCAAGCGTATCCATTCGGAGGATTCGCTTGATGTACGACACCGGGCAGAGATCATAGTTGGGTCTCCTTTTGGAGCCCACAGCGGCCTCTTTGGCTAACTGGTCGGCCCTCTCGTTGCCTTTCAACCCCGCGTGGGCCTTTATCCAAAACAAGGAAATATCCTTGCCCTGGAGGGAGATGGATCTAATGTTTTCCCTTGCCGTTATGGCCAGCGGGTGGAGGCAACGATGGTTCGAGATGGTTTGCAGAGCCGCCCTAGAGTCGCTGTAGACCCCAAAAGAAGACCCCTTGCTGTTTAGAGCGGCGTTCGTTGCTTCACGAAGCGCCAGAAGCTCGGCCTGGTACACAGTACAGTAGCCCGGGAGAGCAAGCCTGACGGCCTTAGTCTCGGCGTCGCCTTGCCATAGTGACAATGCGGCACCAACCCTGCCACCAATCTTGCTCCCGTCTGTGTAGATCCGGGTGTGAAAATGTTCATTCCTATCTAGAGCCTCCTGGTCACTTAAGGTTCCGAACTCTATCGTCGATTGCTCTGCTGGATGTGGCGCCTCCAGCGCGGATCCCATCCGCTCCACCTCCCTGCCGCCCAGCTCCGACAGGATTGCCCCCTTTTTGGCCTCGTATAATGAGGCCACCTCGCGGACTCGGAGGTCGAGAGGGAGCATTCCTGCCAACAGCATTGCCGCGTTCAAGGAGACAGTTCGGTACGCTCCGCACTGTTTCTGCGCGATACCACGCTGCACCACCTCAAACTTCCTCCTTGTCATTAGTTTTTCCGCAGCCGGTGCCCAGACGCTCGCCGCATATAGAATCACAGGCTCAATGGTAGCTATATATATGGTTCTGACAACCTCAGGGTGAAGCCCCCAGCTCACCTTTGCCGCCCGCGCCAGCTGTTTGTAAATCCCCGTCGCCTTACGACAAACATTACTTATGTGGGTATTAAACGTAAGCTTGCTATCGATAGTCACACCTAGAAGTTTTATCTCATTTGCGAAGCATACCTCGGTTCCTCCCATGGTTAGGCGTGGGGTGTCATATTTAAGCTTTTTAGTAATTATCATTGCGCTTGTTTTATGTGGAGCAAATCTCAGTTTGTTCTTGACTCCCCACGCCCAAACATGTTCGAGAGCGAGGTTCGCTCGCCCCTCTATCTCTTGAGACGTACTTCCGTCGAAAGCCATGACGACGTCGTCTGCGAAAGCCTGGCAGTAGTGTCCACCGTCCTCCAGTTCCTTCAGTAGAGGGTCTAGAAGCAGGTTCCATAAGATTGGGCCTCCTATAGAGCCCTGCACGCAGCCCTTCCCTGTAGACCTTTTGTGTTCTTCTCCCGCATATTTGACCACTACCTCGCGATCTTTGAGGTAGCTATCAATGACTCTCCTCAAGTTCAGCGGGCAATTTTCCTCCGCCAGTCGGACTCTAATGGCTGGCCACCATGCACTATCGAAGGCTCCCTCTATATCCAGTGAAATTATAGTTACAATTTTCTTTTCATCTAGTCTTTTGCGGATGTACTGCATGAGGTTATAGAGGGAGTCCTCCGTGCTACGCTGTGGCATAAATCCGTACTGGCGGGGGCTCATCCTCGGTAGTAAGTGATACTTGAGGCGAGTCACCAACAGCTTCTCATATGTTTTGCCCAGGATCGGAAGGAGGCCTATAGGTCTGTGGGATTTCGGGACGGTGTAGTCACTCTTGCCAGGCTTTCGCAGCACTATCACCACTGCTCTCTTCCAGATGACGGGGAAATAGCCGCACTCCAGGCATTTATTAAAGAGAAGCAAAATGAGCTCCGGGTGGGCCTTCACAACGCGAAGGCATATGTCCGCGGTAAATCCATCTTCTCCCGGGGCCTTTTTCGGGTTAAAGGACTCACTTGCCTTCATTAATTCCTCCATGGTGAACGGCGGGTCACAAGCACCAACTTGTTCCCCGGTGTTCACCGTTTCGGCTTTAAGTCTGGTGTTCCGATGGTGGTTGTGTTCACCGTCCGTAAGGTCTTCCGGGTAAAAGGTTTCAGCTAGCAATTTGACGGATCCCTTCGGGTCCAGAGTCTCTCCGTCCTTTACCAACGGCAGGTCTTCACTCCTTCGCGTCGTCCTGCCTATCACCCTATAGATCCCCTCCCAGATGCTTTCCCTGTCCTGCCTCCCACAAAACTCCCTCCAGCTGTCTATCTGAGCTCTGGTTGCCGCTGACTCATATAGTGTTTTTTGTTCTAGGTACTCCTGTATCACTTTGGACCTCCGGATTTGGGCCGCACATCGGATCCTGCGCTTTCTTCGTGTGACCTCTCTCTTCATCTCGGCGAGTTCCTCGGACCACCATGGTACTGTAAGTATTTCCTTTGATTTTTTGCTTGGCATTGTGTGTGTACATGCTGTGTCTATTGTTTCTATGAGTTTTCGGGTAATTGCTTCTAATTGTGTTGTGTTGTGTATGTGTTCTATTTCTGAGATGGTGATTTTGTTTCCGGTGAGTAATTGGTTGAGTTTCTCATGAAACTCAGCCCAATTAGCTTTTTTTGTATTGTATTTTCTCGTGGTTCTGAGTATGCATGTGCCTTTTGATCTTTTTAGGTTTACGTGAAATACTATACCATTGTGGTCCGAGCTCGTGAGGTTCTCCTCCACTCTCCAGTCGTCTATGGAGCCCAGGATGTCCGATGAGCAGGCCGTGATGTCGACAAAGCTTTGGTACCTTTTTCCTCCTCTGATGGTGTCGAAGGTTGGTACATTTCCTCGGTTTAGGATGGCCAGGTTCAGCTCATCAAGACAGCCGGCGAGCTCTTCGCCCCTGTGGTCAGTTGTCTTGCTCCCCCACCACACACTCTTGGCGTTCACGTCACCTCCGATAATCCACCCCGACGAACCAATTTGCTGGCTTATTTGGGCCAGGCGATCCAGGTCCTCGCCTATGGGGTGATCATGCTGGGGGCATTCAAAATAAACAGAGGTTAGAGTGATCCTCCAGGCACCAGTCTGGATCCTCACCACCACGATGTTATTGGTGGTAAGCATGGGGAACTGTATCACATCTAGATCTTGATCGAATACCGCTATTGCGGCTTTTACAGTTCCCCCGCCCACACTGGTGTTCTGGAATATCCTCACCCCTCTGCGACCCCTCATTTCCCTGATCGATCCCGCATACGGCTCCTGGATTAATGCGACTGCTATATTTCGCCTCACCGCCTCGATCATCAGCTCATCGGTCGCCAGTCTAGATCGTCGGAGGTTTGCTTGCACCATTTTGTACTCCTTTCTTACTTCCTGGCTGCCTTTAGCAATAAGCCACTGTTGCCCTTGCTATTTCATCCCATCTTCTCCTAGTCGGGCAGTCGTGGCTAAAGGCATTGTGTTCTGCGTGCTCTAACCCGCCCCTTACACAGTTTTTGCAGCTCGGGGGCACGTTTGCCAGGAAGTCAGCGCACTCGCCCCTTAGGTGCGGGCCACCGCAATGACTACATAGGTCGACTGACTCCGTGCAGTACTTCTTGCCGTGTCCATACCCCAAGCAGCGAGTGCACTGCATGAGTGGGGTCTGATCTTCTACCCGCACGCGTTGGAGGTCTATGTGCGCACTGCGTTTTTCCATCATTCTGCGCCAAATGGTTGGCGAGACGCTGATGATCACATGACTGGTGTGGGGGTTCCTTGTTTTCCTCCTGTACTTCACCTTGACTCTGTCGCTCTCTGCGTCGAGGTCGCTGAAAACACTCCGATTTTGGTTCCTAAGGGCTTTTTCTATGTCCTCGTCAGTGTTGGCTGCGAGCACGCTCCTGAGGACCAGCAGCGGGTCCTTATTGACCACTTCCTCGACGCTGAGATCGGCACCATTCGTTCTTAGTCGTTCCTTCATTCTTTCCCTATCCTCCCTTGTCCTCAATCCTATTATAACCTTTCTGTCTTTAGCCTTTCTAACCCTTTCTACTTTGATCCACCCTTCCTTCGCATCCACTGCCTCCCTAATTTTGTTTAGGACTTCTTCTCCGGTCTCCGTCTCGATCTTTGAGGTGACACATACGGAGTGTAGGGTTCCTCGCCCCCGAGACGGTTCATCGGGGCGAGTCGCGGTTGCTTCAGCGTAGGTTTTTTCTGCCATCTTTTCTAGGGTGGATTCAAGGGTTTCTTTCAATTCTTCCATCTTTTTGTTGTTTTCCACAATTAGTCTCTGGTGTTCTTCTATTTTCTTTGCCAGTTCGTGGTCAACATGGTAAGATGTTCCTTCGGGAGTAGTTTTCTTCGGCTCTATAATTCTAGGACCTGCCTGCTCTTTGGGTTTTGGCTTGGTGTCTACCTTTTCCTCGCCAGCGCTTTTGACCAGTTGGTATAGTCTGTCCAGAGCGACAGTCACCTCAACTTTTATCTCCGTCTTAAGATTTCTGGCGGTGTTTAGGTGATGTTTCCCTTTTTGGAGAACACGTCTCGCCTCTGCTACTCTTTCAGAAGGTGATTCCATAGTGGGGCTCGAGGTTTTTGTCGCGGTCGGCTGTTTGCTCGAGATTGGGCTCTTGGCAGACGTTGTCACTATGGGGCTTTTTGTGAAGGTTTTATTCGCATTGGTTGGCCTTGTTCTTGGTTGGGCGGTTTCTGTTTTCGCGGTGCCTGCCTGCGTCTCTATTTTTGCACCTGGAGTGATGGAAGCCGAAGCCTCCGAGTGCACCGCCTCCCAGTTGCCAATGCTACGCCTCACATTTCGGTCCGTCTCTATTTTAGGAGGGGACCTTTCGACCTCCGGCGTCATCTTAACTGGAGTTCTGCCCATCATGTCTAATCCTATTAGCTTCCTCGTAGAAAGGAAGTAGAAGATAGACAGTAAACAATTTAATCTTGTCTAGAGTCACAGACTCTTGTCGGTGGGGCAATAGGACCCCTAAAGAAAAATATTTGTAGGAAAAAACTGTTGTTATGACTCTATGTAGAGCTTATATAGGGGTAAGTAAGTCTGCGCTATACAGCACAGGTCTTAAAATAATAAAAAAAAAATCTGTTTTTGGCGTCAATAGATAGGGCTCGTCGAGCACAATATTTCCGGCTTGAGTTGTGGGTGGGTATCTCCGTCGTGAACGGAGATACGAATTTCTTAATTTTCACCGATTTAACACCTTTCGGTGAAATTTTCGGCTTAGTGTGCGTATATGAGAGGAGGCTTGTGGGAACTCGCACAACCAAAAATTGATATTTTTGGCCGGGGAAAAAGGGGGAAATTTGGATTTTCTTCGGAAAAATCCCAGAGTGGTCTCGAACGTTAGGGGTGGCTTAGCCCTATCGTTTTGAACCACTTTCTGGACCCGAATCTCCCGGGAAAAGGGGGAAATTGAGGCAAAGCCTTAATTTCCTCTTTGACCCCTGGTATTTTTAGGGGACCTGCCCCATCAAGGGGCGAATTATCTTTTCGGTTTTTTCTGCTCTCCCATTGAGGGGGAAGAGTGGAAAATGGCAGACAGCGGTGGTGATGGGTTTTCGGACGCCATGGAGTTGGTGTCCGACCCAATTAAGAGGGTGACCATGGAGGGAACCTCTATTGGGGAGGGTGCGTTCTCCCCAAAAGCAAAAAGCTCAGCCAGAGGGCGCACGCCTCCAGGGTTCGGAGCTTACTCTGGGCTGGCTGCCGCCAAGGCCAAATTGCGGAACTACGACGAGGACTTTCGCTCCCAGGCGGACAAAATTAAATCCTTCCGCCTGGAGTTCCCAGCACTGCGTTCTCTCTCGCAAGGGAACAGAAAAGGCACTAAGAGGGATCGGAGCCCTGTCCGCCCCGTAACGATGGTCGACGCGTCCGAGGACGAGGACGAGGACGACTCCCGCCACCAGCAGCCTAGCGGGCGCAGCCCGGTTTCGGAGAATGACCGTTTGGTGTCCGAAGAAGCCGGGGTTGTAGAGTGTGCTCGCAAGGCGGCATCCCTTGTGCTTTCCGAAGCTGCCAAATCGGGCAACTTAAATGGAGTGGTGCGGAAGAACATAAACGCGGCCTGCCGAGAGATTCTCCAGTGCATGGAGGCTCTCGACGGCCGCGTTGAGAGCGAAGAGATCCGCAAGCTCAAGGCGGATAACAAGAGGATGCGAGAGCAGCTGGCCTTACTCACGGAGGAGACCAAGGCGCTGCGCACCGCATTCTCAGAGCGTCGGGGGAATGCCCAACCAGCGATCCCGGGACTCCCTGATGGACTGCAAGAGGCATTGGCAGTCCATTCCAGGGAGCTGTTCCTCAGCTTGGGGAACATGATAAATGCTCGTCTTGAGGCAGTGGAGGCACGCCTGCCTCCGGAGCCTATCATGCGCCCGTCGCTGGCAGCGGACAGGGCCAGCCGAACCCAAGAGGCCCCAAAGAGGAGGAACACGGCGGATGGCCGCTCGGCAAGTCAGCCCGAACTCCAGCAGGAAGCACCAAAGACGCAGGTTAAAGCCAAACCTAAGTCCCAGCCAAAGGCTCAGACTCAGGCTAAGGCCAATCCTGCGGCTCAGCCTAAAAAAAAGGCGGCATCAAAGGGCCAAGCAAAGACCCAGACGCCTCCAGAGCCGGCTCCCTCCACCTCGAAAGCAATGCAGCCTAACATGGAGTCTGCTTGGACCGAGGTGGTCAAGAGGAAATCCAAGCCCAAGAAGAATCCACAAGCCGCATCAGCCGCTAGTAAAAAACCAGCCGGGCCAAGAAAGCTAGCGGCCCCTAAAAGCTCAGCCGTTATCATCACGCTCAAGCCGGAGACTGACGCAACCTACCTGCAAACGATGCAGAGGGCCACAGCGTCGCTTCAACTCGCAGACGTGGGCCTCGAGAGCGTGAGGATCCGCAAGTCGGCCACTGGAGGTCGTCTGATTGAGGTCCCTGGAGCCGATAGTGGCCGAATTGCGGACGACCTGGCTGAGAGAATCAGGCGGGTCATAGGGGAAGTGGCTACTGTTAACAGACCGTACAGGACGGCGGACCTCCGAGTTACCGGCTTCGATGAGTCGGTAACTGCGGAGGATGTCAGGACAGCAGTAGTCTTGAAGGGTGGCTGCTCAATTGAGCAGGTAAGGGTAGGCCCAATCCGGCTACTGACGAACGGCACTGGGTCAGTACTGGTGCGATGCCCGGTGATGGCTGCCAAAGCTCTAGTGCAAGCTGGGAAACTGTTGGTTGGCTGGTCGGCGGCCAGGGTAACGGCCCTTGAGCCCCAGCCAATGCGGTGCTACCGCTGCATGGGGACGGGGCACACAAGGGCACTATGCCCATCAGCAGTTGAAAGGGGGGAATTATGCTTCCGGTGCTCAAGGCCGGGACATAAGGCTGCAGACTGTACGGCTGACCCCTTCTGCGGGGTATGTCATCAGGCGAAACGTCCAGCGGGTCATGTGATGGGAGGGCACTCATGTGCTCCCCCTCCCACAAAGGGACGCGATGACGGGCAGAAGGCCCCTCAAAGTCCTGAAGCTCCCTCAAGGGGAACAAATGAGGAAAACTGTATGGATATCTAAATGCCAGTACACCAGCATCTAGATATCCTACAGAGCAACCTGAACCACTCCGCCCGCGCTCAAGATCTGCTCATGCAGGTCATGGCGGAGTGGGGTCTGGCAATGGCGGTGGTTGCGGAACCTTATTTTGCTCCCCCCCAACCCAACTGGGCTGGGGACACAGACGGGACAGTGGCAGTGGTAGTACCCACGGCTGGACAGTTCCCTCCCCTTTCCCTAATAGAGAATGGGCCAGGGTATGTGGCAGTGAAATGGGGCGGAGTCGCTGTAGTCGGGGTGTACTTCTCCCCCAATAAGTCACTGTCTGACTTCGAGGCATTTCTCGAAGGTCTGGCAAGAGTCGTGGGAAGGGCTGCCCCGGCGCAGGTAATAGTGATGGGGGACCTCAACGCCAAGAGCGCCGCGTGGGGATCTCCCATTACAGACCTAAAAGGGGCTGCACTTGGAGACTGGGTGGTGGCTGCTGGGCTAGAGGTCCTAAACCAGGGCAGCGCCAACACGTGTGTGCGTCGGCAGGGGGGGTCTATCGGGGACGTTACGTTCGCGACCCCAGCCCTAGCCACACGGATTGCGGACTGGCGTGTCCTGGAGGACGTGGAGACCCTCTCCGACCACTTGTACATTCGAATGAGGGTCTCCGCCTCGCCGCTGCCGCAGTCGCAGCCACCGGCGAGTGGGAGGACGAGTTTCCCGCGGTGGGTGATCACTCATTTCGACCCGGGAATGGCGGAGGAGGCCGCAGTGGTGGAGACGTGGTGTGCCCCCCCAGCTAACACCTTGGGGGTGGATGAGAAGGCAGTTCGTTTCCGCGAATCGCTCACTGCGGTCTGCGACGCCGCCATGCCTAGGTTTAGGAAAATGCCAGCCAAGCCGAGGGTGTACTGGTGGTCGGATGAAATTGCAGCTCTCCGACTCACCAGCAACCGCGCTCGTCGAGCTTACACCCACTGTAGGCGAAGACGGCAGCACACGACTGAAGAGGAGGAGCGCCTTCACAGCGCCCTGAAAATTGCAAAGGAGGCGCTCCAAATTGCCATAGCCAAGGCCAAGGATGCGGCTCACGAGGAGTTCCTGGCCACTCTTGACAAGGATCCATGGGGGCGTCCGTACAAGATGGTACGGAATAAGATGAAGCGCGCACCCCCCATGGATTCCTTGGAGCCGGAACTCCTTAATAGGGTAGTGGAGGCCTTGTTCCCAGCGGCGCCGGACTTTGACCCTCCAAGGATGTCGGCCCCTTCGGAGGAGTCAACGGAGCACGAAGCCCCAAGGCCAGTAAACGACGACGAGTGGATGATGGTCGTCGACCGACTCAGAGTCTGCAAGAAGTCCCCAGGGCCGGACGGAGTACCAGCGAGAGTTGTAGCCGTCGCTCTGAAGCATTTGGGGGGGCGCCTCAGAGACCTCTACGATGAGTGCTTGGAGGTGGGGCGCTTTCCCAAAGCGTGGAAAGAAGGGCGGCTGGTATTAATACCGAAGCCCGGACGCCCGCTGGATTCCCCCTCGGGCCACCGACCCATAGTTCTTTTGGACGAAGTCGGGAAGGCCCTGGAGAGGATAATTGCGTCCCGAATCCGCAGACATATGCGGGATGAGGGTCCGAACTTGTCAGACCGGCAGTTCGGATTCAGAGCTGGCCGGTCGACAATAGACGCGTTGCAGACCTTGAAGGACTGCTGCGATCTGGCGGCTAGTAAAGGGGAGGGAGTGGTGGCGGTGTCTCTTGACATCGCCAACGCATTTGGCACCCTCCCTTACGCAGTAATTAAAGAGTCCCTCCGATACTACCGCCTACCGGAGTACCTGCAGAGGATCGTAGGGCACTACCTTGAGGGAAGGGTGGTGCTCTACGATCAAGGTGGCAGGCGCAAGAGCTGGCCCATGGCCTGCGGCGTGCCCCAGGGTTCCGTACTCGGCCCCCTGTTGTGGAACCTGGGGTTCGATTGGGTAATCCGGGGCGTCCAACTTCCCCGCATGGCCACAATCTGCTACGCCGACGACACGCTTGTGGTCGTGCGGGGAAAAGAAGTGGATGAAACCCTTCGTCGGGCGACGGTCGCAACCGAGCTGGTTGTGGACCGCATTAGGGCGCTCGGTCTAGAGGTGGCCGTTCACAAAACGGACGCCATGGTCTTCGGGGCCCCCAGATGGCGCATTCCGGCTGGGACAGTACTTCCGATACGAGGGGAATCTGTCCAGGTCAAGGCCAACATGAAATATCTTGGCCTTGTCCTGGACAGAAAGTGGGATTTCCACGAGCATTTTGCTACGCTCGGCCCTAAGTTGGTAAAAACCGCGTCGGCACTGGCCAAATTGATGCCAAATGAGGGAGGTCCGGGTGCCTTGTGTAGGAGGCTCTACACGAATGTTGTCCGCAGCATGGCGCTGTATGGGGCACCAATATGGGCGGACCAATTAAAAGAGAGGACTAAGGCCCTGCTCCGACGGCCTCAGAGGGTGTGCGCCATCCGAACCATAAAGGCGTATGTTACGGTGGCGCACATGGCCGCCTGCCTGATAGCCGGTACTCCGCCATGGGATATAGACGCCTCAACCATGGCGGAGACGTACCGAGAGCAAAAGGCTGCTCTTGCAAGAGGGGAACGGCCGGCCCCGCAGGAACTTCTCCAAGCCCGCCGGAGAGCCGCGAGAAGAATGCGCGATAGGTGGAAAAATGAGCTGGAGGGTTGTCGGTATGGAACGAGGACCATAGCGGCAATCCTCCCACATATGGACCCATGGCTGGACCGACAGGGCGGGTCGCTGACGTTCAGACTCGTCCAGGTCCTGACAGGCCATGGGTGCTTTGCTCATTACCTGCACCGAATCGGCAGGGAGAGTAGCACGCAGTGCTTCAACTGTAGCGCAACAGACGACACAGCCCAGCATACACTCGAGGAGTGTCCCTGCTGGGATTACGAGCGCGGCCAGCTAATGGCAGCCCTAGGACGCACGGACTTGTCGCTCCACAGCATAGTCGAGGCTATGCTTGAGAGCGATGAGTCCTGGGAGGAGGTGGCCTCCTTTTGTGAAGCAATAATGCTCCAAAAGGAGGCCGAGGAACGGGAGCGCGAGGAGGACGTCCATGCGCCCCCGTTCCGGCGCAGACGAACGGGGCGAAGGCGGCGGCAGTTTGCTGCCCGCCTGAACCCTTAGTGGGACCAGCGGGCGGGGGGCGGGGGCCTCTCGCTCGCATTGCACGGTCCTACACGTCTGGGGGGGGAGTCGAAGCATTGCGACTCCTCCCTCCTTGGTGCGGGTGGCCCTGGCGAAAGCCGGGGCAGCCGGGGGGCGTCGTCGGCTCGAATCTTCGGGATCCCACGGCGCCTTCCTAAACCCGGCAAGCGGACAATGCCGCAGTGTTTTTAGTGGGTATGCTCCCCCCTCCCCTCTCCGCAGGGAGAGAGGTCGGGGGAGAGAGTCCCACATAACCCCCGGGTCCCCCCGGGCCCTGGGGTACTCGTAAAGAGTTTTCACTGCGTAAAAAAAAAAAAAAAAAAAAAAAAAAAAAAAAAAAAAAAAAAAAAAAAAAAAAAGGTTAGGTTAGGTTAGGTTAGGTTAGGTTAGGTTAGGTTAGGTTAGGTTAGGTTAGGTTAGATTTCGCCCTGCGTCATTCGCTCTCAGCTCAAGCGACGAAAGCCTCACAGGCCAGTCGGCTGGAGACCAGAGGCAACAACCCAGGGGTAGAGGCCGCCCACCTACAACAGGGAAATACGTCGGACTCGCGCAGGCAAAACAAGCCTATAACAAGGCCTTGAGGGAGCAGCTCCGGCTTGAGGCAGAGAGGGATGTGCAGAAAGATCTGCGTATCAGGACTCGTCAAGGCTACCAGATGGATACATCCCCTCTGGGCCCACCGAGACCTGAGGTCAATAAGGACCTTGCTCAGCAGGTGGCGGACAGCGTAGCCGCCATAACGAAAGTAGCGACCAAGTCGAGCAACCTTTCTGGCGGCTACGTAAAGTGCCTGAAGAGCGCAGCTGTGGCTATTGCCGACGCGTTCGCGGAGCTGAGCAAGCGAACAGCCACTGAGGAGACGGCTCGGCTTCAAGCCGAAAACACCCGGCTGCAGACTGAAATGGCCAGCCTCCGAAAGGAGATGGCCGAACTCAGAAAAGGCATGGAGGAGATGCGGAAGCAGGTACGCCCGCCATCTCCTCCCATCGGACAAGACCGGGAAGTGATGCCCCTTGCGCGGCTTTGCCCAAAAGGAAGTACAAGAGGACAGGGTGTCACCGCCCCACCGACGTCGAAGACGGAGGAGATTTGCCACGCGGTAATGGCCCAAGTGGGAAGATATCTGGACGCTCGCTTTGCCGGAATCCAGGACAGGCTGCTGCCTGAACGGACTGAGCGGCCTCGCTTGGCCGCAGATGCCAAGAGGGCCGAACGGGCTGCGGATGCTCCAGCCTCGGATTCCGGCACAGCGAGCTCAATGCCGCGTAAGGGGAGAAAAGTAAAGGGGGCTAAGAAAGCATCAAAAGGAGATGCAATCCCCCTTTCTATCCCTATGCCTCCACCACCGGAGAAACCAGCTGCGTCGACGCAATGGACGACGGTGGGGAAGAGGGGGAAGAAGAAAAAGAAGGAGACACCAAAACCTGGCCAGAACGACCAGAAGAAAATAGAGGAAAAGAGGCAGAAGACCAGGAAGCTCCGCCCTCCACGCTCGGCAGCCGTAGTGCTCACGCTGCTGGAGCCGCAGGCGAGAGAGAAGGGCGCCGATCTGGGCACAATTATCGCTGAGGCAAAGCGGAAGGTCAAATTGGAAGACCTTGGGATAACTGGCCTACGCTTTCGCCAGGCCCAAACGGGGGCCTACATCATGGAGGTGCCCGGAACCACCAGCGGCGACAAGGCGGATGCCCTGGCCAAAAAGCTGGAGGAGGTCGTTGACCCCGAGGTGGTCCGAATATCCAGGCCCAATAAATGCGCAGAGCTGCGCATCTCGGGCCTGGATCAGTCGGTACTGTTCCCCGAAGTGGTGACAGCGGTCGCACGAGTGGGAGGCTGTCGCGAGGCAGACATAAAGTCGGGAGAGGTTGTCTTCACCCCCGCTGGAACTGGAACGGTCTGGCTCCGCTGCCCTGTCCCGGCAGCGAAAAAGGTGGTGGAGGCGGGAAGGTTGCTAGTGGGCTGGGTATCGGCGCAGGTCAAGCTGCTCGATGCCCGCCCCCTGCGGTGCTTCCGATGCCTCGAAGAGGGCCACGTACGGGCTAAATGTAAAGCGGATGTGGACCGCAGCCTGCTGTGCTACCGCTGCGGACGCCCTGGTCACGTCGCAAACGAGTGCTCAGCACCTGCGCATTGCACGCTCTGTGCGGAGGCTGGGCTGCCGGCCAACCATAGGGTGGGAAGCAAAGTTTGCAACCCACCCAAAACAAAGAAGAAGAAAGCTGACGATGGCCCCCGGGTCTCCTCGCAGCCGAGTACCCAGGGAGGCAGCACTGCTGAACCCCGGGACGAGGAGGCCGTAGAAATGGCGGTAGGATAATATGGCTCCGACTCGCTTCCTGCAGGCTAACATCAACCACTGCGCCAGAGCTCAGGACCTTCTGTTCCAGAGCATGGCGGAGTGGTTGATACACGTAGCGGTAGTGGCGGAGCCATATTCAGTTCCTCGCAGGGACAACTGGGCGGGAGACGTAAATAATCTCGTGGCTCTCACCACACAAACATCGTCTGGCTCCGCACCGCTCGAAAGAGTAGTGCGGGGCCATGGTTATGTGGCCGCCTACGTCAACAGGATGATGGTTGTCGGGACGTACTTCTCGCCGAACAGGAGCCTAGCCGACTTCGAGGCATACCTCGATGAAGTGGGGGCCCTGATCGGCAGAAGTAATCCCGAACAAGTGCTCGTCGCGGGGGATCTCAACGCCAAATCCATGGCGTGGGGTTCCCCCGCGACAGATGTTCGCGGGCAGTCGTTGCTGGAGTGGGCTGCTGCGTGTGGACTGGTGGTGCTTAACCGAGGGGCGGTAGACACGTGCGTGCGGCAACAGGGCGGATCCATCGTGGATGTGACATTCGCGAATGGTGCCCTGGCACGCCGTGTCCAAGGCTGGGAGGTTGTGGAGGGCGTGGAGACACTGTCGGATCACCGGTATATTCGGTTCGAAGTCTCCGCCCACCACACTACCCCGGACGGCCTGAGCCGTCCTCGGAGGGCAGACGGTCCTAGATGGGCGCTGAAACAGCTCGACCGAGACATGCTCCACGCGGCTGCCTTGGTCCAAGCCTGGCCGGAAGTGCCGGACCCGGTTATTGTTGAAGAGGAGGCGACCTGGCTCGGCGAGGCCATGACCCAGGTGTGCGATGCCGCAATGCCCCGGGTCAAACGAACGGGTCCGAGGCGGAATGTGTATTGGTGGTCTGCAGAGCTCACGCAGCTGCGCAAAGAATGCGTGGCTGCGAGACGCCAGTACACAAGGAGCCGAAGGCGAAGGAGACGTGACCAAGCGGAGGAGAGTAGGCTCTATGAGACATATAGGGCAACCAGCAGAGTCCTTTGCACTGCTATTGGCAAGGCCAAGGATCTGGCAGAGGAAGAGATGCTGGAGACTCTTAACAGCGACCCGTGGGGGCGTCCGTACAAGGCGGTGAGGTGTAAACTTCGCCCCTGGGCCCCCCCACTTACGCAGAGTCTCCAGCCGGATCGACTGAGCCAAATAGTGGAAGTCCTCTTCCCCCATCGGGGCCAACATCTGCCCCCGAGAATGGCCACTGAACAGGCAGTGACAGAAGCCAATCCGCCAGAGGTGACAGAAGCAGAGTTGGAGGCAGCACTGCTGAGGCTCAAGGCCAAAAATACTGCCCCTGGACCGGATGGCATCCCTGGCCGGACGTGGGTGCTAGCACTAGGCCCGCTAGAGCAAAGAGTTAGGGCACTCTTCACAGCGTGCATGACGCAGGGCCTCATTCCACGCAGTTGGAAATGCGGCAAACTGGTGCTCCTTCGGAAGGAGGGACGACCGGCTGACTCCCCCTCGGGGTATAGGCCGATCGTCCTTCTTGATGAAGGGGCAAAGCTCTTCGAGCGGGTGGTGGCAGCCCGCTTGAACAAACACCTCAGGGAGCAAGGGCCGGACTTGAGCGAATGCCAGTACGGATTCCGCCAAAGCAGGTCCACCATCGACGCGATCGCGCGGGTGAGGGCTTTGGCGGATGAAGCTGTTTCGCGGGGGGAGGTGATGTTGGCGGTATCCTTGGATATCGCCAACGCCTTCAACACCCTCCCCTGGGAAACAATCAGAGAGGCGCTCAAGTACCATAATGTGCCTGGGTACCTCTGTCGGGTAGTGGGGTCATACCTGTCTGGAAGGGTGATTCGCTACCCCACACAGGCGGAGTGGGCTGAACGAGAGATGTCGTGCGGTGTCCCACAGGGGTCGGTCCTAGGACCGCTCCTGTGGAACATCGGGTACGACTGGGTGCTACGCGGAGCCAATTTACGGGGGGTCGACGTAACCTGTTACGCCGACGATACCCTCGTCACGGCCCGCGGAGCCACCTTTCGGGAGGCATCTGTGCTGGCTACGGCCGGTGTGGCCCTCACGGTGGACAGGATCAGGAAGCTGGGCCTGGAGGTTGCCCTGCACAAATCCGAGGCCATCTGCTTCCATGGGCCTCGGAGGGCACCCCCAGAAAACTCCTGCATCGTAGTGGGTGGAGTCTCCATCGGCGTCGGGAGGACCCTGAAATACCTCGGGCTCGTCCTCGACAGCCGATGGAACTTCGAGGAGCATTTCCGGCGCCTGGCTCCGAAACTGGTTGGGACTGCGTCGGCACTGAGCCGGCTTCTCCCGAACGTGGGTGGGCCGAAAGCAGGCTGCCGCCGACTGTACACGGGTGTGGTGCGGTCGATGGCCCTCTACGGGGCGCCCATCTGGGTGGATGCCCTCTCCGCCCGAAACAGGACCCACCTGCGGCAACCGCAAAGGGTCATGGCGGTGAGGGCAGTGAGGGCGTACCGCACCACCTCGTTCGAGGCGGCCTGCGTGATGGCAGGTACCCCACCTTGGGAGTTGGATGCCGAGGTGCTGGCCCAGGTGTACCGACGAGTAGCCGAGGCGCGCTCTAGAAGGGAACAGCCCTGTCCGGAAGAGATAAGGCGCTGGAGAGAAATCTCTCGCCAAACTCTCTTCCGGAAGTGGCAGGAGGCTCTTGAGCGGCCAAGCGCCGGCCACTGGACCATATCGGGAGTCCGACCAGTCCTGAAGGACTGGGTCGAGAGAGGCTGGGGCGCTGTTTCTTTCCACCTAGCGCAGGTACTGTCGGGGCATGGTTGCTTCGGCAAGTACCTGTGCAAGGTCGCAAGGAGGGAAACAGCGCCATGGTGTCACCACTGCAGGAACGCGGAGGACACGGCGCAGCACACGCTGCAGACGTGTCCCGCGTTCGCCGAGCAGCGGACTCGCCTCACGGCGATTGTTGGTAGCGACCTCTCGCTGCCGGCCGTGATCAAAGCCATGACCGGCAGCGAGAGGTCGTGGGACGCGATGGCCTCCTTCTGCGAGGAGGTCATGACGGCCAAGGAGGGTGCGGAGCGGGAGAGAGAGGACGACCCGTCCTCCCAACACCAGCGCCGCAGGCGAGTCGGGCGAAGGCGGCTCATCCAAGAGCGCCAAATTCCGCCCTGATGAGGACTGCGGGTGGTGGCCATGGGGATGCCCGTCCCCGCCAATGAGTCCTCGAGCTGGTAGACGCACCAAGTGTTCCGGTGCGTCTACAGCGTAGGAGACAGGAGACACTTGGTCTCCTGAGGCCGGGCCCTCACATAGGGCGAACTGCCGTGCTACCGGGGCCATGGATGCGTAGAGTTCCCACAGCCCCGGAAGCAATACGGCGGAGATGTGGAACACCCTGGGGTTTTTAGTGGGTAAACCGCCCCCTTCTGGGGCGGGACTCCCACATAACCACCGGCATCCCCAAGCCGGTGGTATCCATAAAGGATTTTCCCCAGGCCAAAAAAAAAAAAAAAAAAAAAAAAAAAAAAAGGTTAGGTTAGGTTAGGTTAGGTTAGGTTAGGTTAGGTTAGGTTAGGTTAGGTTAGGTTAGGTTAGGTTAGGTTAGGTTAGGTTAGGTTAGGTTAGGTTAGGTTAGGTTAGGTTAGGTTAGGTTAGGTTAGGTTAGGTTAGGTTAGGTTAGGTTAGGTTAGGTTAGGTTAGGTTAGGTTAGGTTAGGTTAGGTTAGGTTAGGTTAGGTTAGGTTAGGTTAGGTTAGGTTAGGTTAGGTTAGGTTAGGTTAGGTTAGGTTAGGTTAGGTTAGGTTAGGTTAGGTTAGGTTAGGTTAGGTTAGGTTAGGTTAGGTTAGGTTAGGTTAGGTTAGGTTAGGTTAGGTTAGGTTAGGTTAGGTTAGGTTAGGTTAGGTTAGGTTAGGTTAGGTTAGGTTAGGTTAGGTTAGGTTAGGTTAGGTTAGGTTAGGTTAGGTTAGGTTAGGTTAGGTTAGGTTAGGTTAGGTTAGGTTAGGTTAGGTTAGGTTAGGTTAGGTTAGGTTAGGTTAGGTTAGGTTAGGTTAGGTTAGGTTAGGTTAGGTTAGGTTAGGTTAGGTTAGGTTAGGTTAGGTTAGGTTAGGTTAGGTTAGGTTAGGTTAGGTTAGGTTAGGTTAGGTTAGGTTAGGTTAGGTTAGGTTAGGTTAGGTTAGGTTAGGTTAGGTTAGGTTAGGTTAGGTTAGGTTAGGTTAGGTTAGGTTAGGTTAGGTTAGGTTAGGTTAGGTTAGGTTAGGTTAGGTTAGGTTAGGTTAGGTTAGGTTAGGTTAGGTTAGGTTAGGTTAGGTTAGGTTAGGTTAGGTTAGGTTAGGTTAGGTTAGGTTAGGTTAGGTTAGGTTAGGTTAGGTTAGGTTAGGTTAGGTTAGGTTAGGTTAGGTTAGGTTAGGTTAGGTTAGGTTAGGTTAGGTTAGGTTAGGTTAGGTTAGGTTAGGTTAGGTTAGGTTAGGTTAGGTTAGGTTAGGTTAGGTTAGGTTAGGTTAGGTTAGGTTAGGTTAGGTTAGGTTAAGGCAAAAGTTGATGTTACTAAGGCAAAAGTTGATGTTACTAAGGCAAAAGTTGATGTTACTAAGGCAAAAGTTGATGTTACTAAGGCAAAAGTTGATGTTACTAAGGCAAAAGTTGATGTTACTAAGGCAAAAGTTGATGTTACTAAGGCAAAAGTTGATGTTACTAAGGCAAAAGTTGATGTTACTAAGGCAAAAGTTGATGTTACTAAGGCAAAAGTTGATGTTACTAAGGCAAAAGTTGATGTTACTAAGGCAAAAGTTGATGTTACTAAGGCAAAAGTTGATGTTACTAAGGCAAAAGTTGATGTTACTAAGGCAAAAGTTGATGTTACTAAGGCAAAAGTTGATGTTACTAAGGCAAAAGTTGATGTTACTAAGGCAAAAGTTGATGTTACTAAGGCAAAAGTTGATGTTACTAAGGCAAAAGTTGATGTTACTAAGGCAAAAGTTGATGTTACTAAGGCAAAAGTTGATGTTACTAAGGCAAAAGTTGATGTTACTAAGGCAAAAGTTGATGTTACTAAGGCAAAAGTTGATGTTACTAAGGCAAAAGTTGATGTTACTAAGGCAAAAGTTGATGTTACTAAGGCAAAAGTTGATGTTACTAAGGCAAAAGTTGATGTTACTAAGGCAAAAGTTGATGTTACTTGACGGTTAGCCTTGCGATTTGTGAAATATTTTGATTGCGGTAGATAGTAAACGACCCCTGCTTTCCTTCTACTGACTTGATCCTGCTTTAACACGTTGATTTGGCTTGTTTTTTACTCGGACTTTGATTTTGCTTTGTGGAAAAATAAAGTAAAACATTTTGCTAACTTTCACTATTTGCAGCTTAATAACTCCTATACCCGATCACTCACCCCCACCAAATTTTTGTGGGGGGTAGAGCTGGGGAAGGAGTAATTACCCTGTTAATTAGGAAGTTGAGTAATAAGCGGTTAATTTTTTACAGATTTTTGAAAACGGCCTTACGCCTGCAAAAAAAGTTATAACAGCGCCTTAGGACCTATCTGAGCAATCTAGAAATTAATTTCTAGAGTGCTCAGTTTTCATCCAAAAAATCTGTTTGAGGGCTTAATAGATAGGTCTTGTGATTTTCTCTATTTTGTTCCTTGAGTGCGGGGAGGTATCTCCACCCCACTTCAAGTTACGAATTTTTTAAATTTCGCCATTTAACACTGATTGGCGAATATTTTGACCCAAATCAGAGGAAAACGGAGGAGGAGTGTGGGAACTCAACTGCATAATCTGGGTGGCCCAAAAGGGGGATTATTTTAAAAAATTCTGTTTTTCTTCGGGAAAATTCCCGAAAGGTTCTGGGTGAAAAGGGGGTGTCCCACCTTTCACTTTTGGGACCAAAATAGAATTTTTAAAGCTCAGATTCTGAGCTTTAAAATACATAGTTGTGGTTTTAGCTCCAAAAATTCTTTTTCGGAGGTAAAATACAGTTTTGGTGTCAGGAAACTGGGCTAACCCAGCCCAACTCCTGGTCATAAAAATAGGTCTGCCCCATTAAGGGGCCAAACATAAAGGGTACGTTTTCTCGTTACTCCGCAGAGGTGGAGAACGAACAAATGGAGGAAAAGTCGGAAGCATACCAAGACGCAATGGAGATGGTGTCTAACCCTAAAAAGAGGGGAATGACCTTGACGACGACCACCACTGACGGAGAGGGCACCCCATCTCCAAAGGTCAGCAGTGCCAACAGAGGGCGCACTCCCGCTGGTATGGGAGCGTACGCAGGACTGGCCTCAGCTAAGGCCAAACTGAGGTCACAAAAATCTGACGTACCGGACTACCAGGAGAGTAAGGTGAAGTCCTTTCGATTGGAGTTTCCCGCGCTGCGCTCGCGCTCGCAAGGCTGCGAAGCCAAAAGAGACAGGAGTCCCGTCCGCCCTGTTGAGATATCGGACGTGACTGACGAAGATGGGAGTGGTGACGAGGATGACTGCCGAAGACCTGAGGCTCCTGCAAGAGAGGTGTTCCTCAGACACCCGACGGGCGCTCCTGGTAAGAAAGCGGCAACCAGTGCTCGCAACTCGGTCTCCGAAAATGATCGTTTGGTGCCTGAGGAAACTGGAGCAGTGGAGTGTGCGCGCCAAGCGGCCCGCACTGTACTTGCTGAGGCAGCTAAGTCCGGAAACCTGAACGGCGTAGTAAGAGGCAATATCAACACGGCGTGCAGAGAAATTCTGGAATGTATGGAGTACCTTGAGAGCAAGACGGAATCGGATGAAATCCGAAAACTCAAGGCTGACAATAAGAGGATGCGAGAGCAGCTTGCCCTGCTCACAGCGGAAACCAAGGCGCTGCGCTCTGCATTCTCGGAGCGAAGGATTGAGACTCCCACTCCAGGGGGCCAGGAGCTCCCAGAGGGACTGCACGAGGCTCTAGCAATTCATTCTAGAGAGCTCTTCCTCAGCCTGGGCAACATGCTCAACGCAAGATTGGAGGCGATGGAAAAGCGCCTACCTCCGGAGCCACCTATGCGGCCCACATTGGCAGCAGACCGAGCTAACAGGGCACAACAAAATGCCCCTAAAACGGCTCAAAATAAAGAGGAGCGGGCAGGCAAACGCTCAGCCAGCCAACCTGAGGGGCGACAACAACAACGCACGACATCTGAGCCCAAGAGCCAGCCTAAGGGCCAGCCTAAGGGTCAGTCCAAGGTCAAAGTGGTACGAGGAAGGGGAGACACACCAATCCCCTTGTCCGGATCTGGATCACAGCAGGAAGGGGTACAACCAGTTGCCTCAACATCGAAGGCATCCGAGCAGCCCCTTCAACACTCCTGGACTGAGGTGGTCAAAAGGAAGGCCAAGAAGAAGAACTCTCCTCCTCCTCAAGCCGAAGCTGTCACCAAGGCGAAACAAGCTCCCGGTAGCAGGAGACCTCCTGCCATCAGGAAACTGTCGACACCAAAGAGCTCTGCGGTAGTGGTGACTCTTAGACCAGAGACCGACAGCACCTACAAAGATGCAATGCAAAAGGCGACCATGTCACTCAAGCTGGAAGATGTCGGCATTGAGAGCGTAAAGATCCGCAAGTCGGCCACCGGGGCTCGAATAATCGAGGTTCCAGGGGCTGACAGTGGCCGAATTGCGGATGATCTTGCTCACAGAATAGCAGGTGTCATTGGAGACATGGCCACGATACACAGGCCTGTCAAAACAGCGGATCTCCGAGTCACAGGTTTCGACGAGTCTGTGACCTCGGAGGATATTAGGACAGCTGTGGTGCTAAAAGGAGGTTGCCAGTCTGAGCAGGTGAAAGTGGGGCCAGTCCGTATACTGGGAAACAGTACCGGCTCTGCGTTGGTGAGGTGCCCGGTAGCGGCGGCCAACGCGCTTATCCAAGCAGGGAAAATCCTGGTAGGATGGTCCTCCGCGAAGGTCAAGGCCCTGGATCCCCAACCCATGCGGTGTTACCGCTGCATGGGTACGGGACACACGAGAGCGCTGTGCCCGTCTGCTGTTGAGAGAGGAGAGCTGTGCTTCCGCTGCTCAAGACCGGGACACAAGGCAGCGGACTGCCAGGCGGAACCTTTCTGCAGCGTGTGCCACCAGTCGAAACGCCCAGCCGGCCATGTAATGGGGGGTCATTCATGCTCTCCTCCTCCCACCAAAGGACGAACGGACCTTGAGAAGCCCCCAATTGGCTCCGGTCCAGAGACTGCCCAGAGGGCAATAGAGGGAAACAATATGGATATCTAAATGCCAGCACAACATTTAGATATCCTACAAAGCAATCTAAACCACTCCGCCCGCGCTCAAGACCTGCTCATGCAGACGATGGCGGAGTGGGAGTTAGCACTGGCGGTAATAGCAGAGCCATATTTTGTTCCCTCTCAGCCTAACTGGGCTGGAGCAACAGATGGTAGGGTGGCAATTGTTGTACCAACAACGGGCAGCTTCCCGAGCATTGCCAAGATCGAGAACGGTCCGGGATATGTAACGGCCAAATGGGGAGAGGCCGTAGTAATAGCGGTATACTTCTCCCCTAACCGGCCGTTATCCGACTTTGAGGCCTTCCTGGAAAGCTTGGGAAGAGTAGTTCGGAGGTGCGCCCCGGCGCAGATTATTGTAATGGGGGACCTAAATGCCAAAAGCGCGGGGTGGGGGGCCCCTATTACGGATCCAAGGGGAACTGTTCTTTGGGACTGGGTGGCGGCTGCAGGCCTAGAAGTCCTGAATCAGGGTACGGCCAACACGTGCGTGCGTAGACAGGGGGGCTCAATCGTAGACATTACGTTTGCAACCCCAGCCCTGGCCGCACGGGTATCAGAATGGCGTGTCCTTGAGGATGTAGAGACCCTCTCCGACCATCTCTACATACGGATGAGGGTCTCTACTCAGTCACCGGTGCCGCAACCGTGGCCCAGCCAAAGAAACGGAAATGGCAACGCGTCTAGAGCAGGATTCCCGAGGTGGGTCCTCGCAAAATTCGACCCACAAATGGCAGAGGAAGCTGCCATAGTGCAAGCATGGTGTACGCCGCCACCGGTTGATGCGGGAATTGAGGAAAAGGCCATTCACCTCCGCGCGGCGTTAACGGCAGTGTGCGACGCAGCTATGCCCCGTTTCAAGAAATTCCCAGCCAAAAAGACGGTATACTGGTGGTCGGAGGAGATCGCGGCCCTCCGGACCACCAGCAATCGTGCTCGCCGCGAATACACGCGATGCAGAAGGAGGCAAGCGCACCTGCCAGAGGAAGAGGAGCGCCTCTATAGGACCCTCAAAGAGGCTAAGGAAGCCCTTCAATTGGCAATTGCCAAAGCGAAAGACGAGGCGCATGAAGTGTTCCTGGACACGCTCAATAGGGATCCGTGGGGGCGCCCATACAAGATGGTGCGCAACAAAATGAAAAGGGCACCCCCGATGGATTCCCTAGAACCAGAGGTCCTTGACAGGATAGTGGTGGGCCTGTTTCCGCCAGCCCCAGATTTCGCTCCTCCGATGATGTCGGCTCCCTCGGAGGAGCCGAATGATGGTCATCATCAAGTCGTGCCGAGGGTGACGGACGACGAGATGATGTATGTGGTGGATCGACTACGCCGCTGTAAAAAGACACCGGGACCGGACGGTGTACCGGCGAGAGTCATCCCACTGGCGATGCAACACCTAGGGGACCGCCTCAGGCAACTGTTGGACGAATGCCTAGAGGCGGGGTGCTTCCCGCGCGTGTGGAAGGAGGGACGGCTGGTCCTTATTAGGAAGGAGGGCCGCCCTATAGACTCGCCTTCTGGTCACCGACCAATAGTGCTGCTTAATGAAACCGGGAAGATGTTGGAAAGAATCATCGCCTCCCGGATCATTAAGCACCTGGAGGGAGAGGGCCCCAACCTATCAGACCATCAATTTGGTTTCAGAAGAGAGAGGTCAACCATTGATGCGATAAGGTTACTGCGGGACTTCAGTGAAGACGCAGCAGGTCGTGGGGAGGGAGTAGTGGCGGTGTCTTTGGACATCGCCAATGCCTTCGGCAGCCTTCCTTATGAGGTAATCAAAGAGGCTCTCCGATACCATCGAGTGCCGTTGTACTTACAAAAGATCGTAGGGCACTACCTGGAGGATAGGGTGGTGCTCTACGATCGAGACGGAAGGCGGACAGCCAGACCAATGGCGTGTGGTGTGCCCCAAGGCTCGGTGCTCGGACCCCTGTTGTGGAACATGGGGTTCGACTGGGCAATTCGTGGGGTACAACTTCCCCGCATGACCACCATCTGTTATGCCGATGACACGATGGTGGCCGTCCGGGGAAGGGACTTGCAGGAGACGCTGCGCAGGGCTTCAGTTGCGGCTGAATTAACAGTCGAACGCATTAAACTGCTCGGCCTGAAAGTGGCCGTAACCAAGACGGAAGCCATCGTCTTTGGAGGGAAAGGTTGGCGAGTACCAGCGACCACCACAATTTCCATAGGAGGAGAGTCTGTTCAGGTCAAGGCCAACATTAAATATCTTGGCCTTGTCCTGGACAGAAAGTGGGACTTTACGGAACACCTCACCCGGTTGGCGCCCCGATTAGTAGGAGCTGCCTCTGCGCTAGGTAGACTGTTGCCCAATGTCGGAGGGCCGAGAACCCTGTGCAGACGGCTATATGCCAATGTAGTAAGGAGCATGGCGCTGTATGGGGCGCCAATCTGGGCGGACAAGTTAACGGAGAGGAACAAAGCCCTTCTCCGCCGACCCCAACGAGTATGCGCAATACGCCTCATAAGGGCATACATGACAGTGGCACACATGGCGGCCTGTGCCCTAGCAGGCACCATGCCGTGGGAGATTGATGCCCAAGTGATGGCTGAACTGCACATCAAAACAAAAGAGGACAGAGCCAATGGGGACTACCTAGCCCCTCGAGAGCTCCTGCAGGCTCGGCGCATGACGGAGCAAAGAATGAGGGACCGGTGGAAAAGTGATCTGGAGGCGAGTCGCTATGGTACGAGGACCATAGCGGCGCTCCTCCCGTCGCTCGACCTATGGTTGGAGCGGGGCTTCGGCAACCTGTCGTATAGAACGGTGCAAGTATTAACGGGCCATGGCTGTTTTGGCCACTACTTGCACCGGATAGGCCGAGAGGACAGCACCATATGTCACCACTGTGGAGACTTTGATGATACGGCCCAACACACTCTAGAAGAGTGCACTGCCTGGGCCCCTGAGCGTCAAACTCTAACGGACGCCATAAGGAGGACGGACTTGTCGCTTCACAGTATAGTCTCGGCTATGCTGGAAAGTGACGAGTCCTGGGAGGCAGTGGCTACCTTTTGCGAGGACGTGATCTCGCAAAAGGAGGCCGCGGAGCGGGAGCGCGAGGACGACGTCAGCGCGTCCCTGCTCCGGCGCAGACGAACGGGGCGAAGGCGGCGGCATTTTGCTGCCCGCCTGAACCCCTAGTGGGACCAGCGGGCGGGGGGCGGGGGCCCCTCGCTCGCATTGCACGGTCCTACACGTCTGGGGGGGGGAGTCGAAGCATTGCGACTCCTCCCTCCTTGGTGCGGGTGGCCCTGGCGAAAGCCGGGGCAGCCGGGGGGCGTCGTCGGCTCGAATCTTCGGGATCCCACGGCGCCTTCCTAAACCCGGCAAGCGGACAATGCCGCAGTGTTTTTAGTGGGTATGCTCCCCACCTCCCCTCTCCGCAGGGAGAGAGGTCGGGGGAGAGAGTCCCACATA
>OY978011.1:13752634-13861608 GCA_963854515.1 Pandemis heparana | reverse complement strand
AGAGATTCAGAGAGAGATTGCAGTTGCTGAAAAGAGAGTGGTTGATCAGGGGTGGGTTAGTAATAATTAAGTGCCCCTGATGTAGGGCAGTATATAGGCGGGGGTGTGATACGGAGAAACGCAACTAACCTTACTACATTCCGTTTTTAATTAAGATTGTTTGCTTTAACAAATTAAAGTCTTGTATGCTGACAATAAACGAGTGTCATTTGTGAACCTGCCTGAAATATGGCCGAACAGCCGCGTGAAGAAGACCCAAGGGAGCCCCCGACATTATAATGAACAAATTATGAGAAAAATGACTATTGATTTAGTCTGTAGAAACGCAGTGTGATTTTTAATATTTTTTTTTATTAATAACTATAAGACTGATTTGTTTAGAAAGTGTTATTTTCTGTTTTTATGAATAAAAACCAACCGGGAAATCAAAAAGTTTAGTTTTATTTAGCAAATTGATAGACTAAATTTAAAAATGTAATTTGTGTGGCAACAATGTAATTTGTGTGGCGTGAATATTTTCGCCAGCGAATTTTAGCTAAACTATTGAAGACCGAAGAGTGCCTCTTTTTGCATTTTGTTCATCATTCCAATGTCTACCATAATCCATTATCAAAATATGAAATAAAAGAAAAAAAAAACGTGCCACGCAAATTACCAAAAAACGTCCTGTTCAAAAATTCACCCGTTACACATAGTTTTGGATGAGAACAAAAGGTACGTAAACTGGACCCCATTACACATAACACATTGGAGGCTAAAAAGGTACGTCAAATGTGTAAAATGTACGCTAACGGCAACACTGGTTATAGGTTGGCTAGCTGTCATTATCGACGGCCATGCTGCTTGCCGTTGCCGCTAGCCGCTACCAAGTGCGCTGCCAATGCGAAATTTACACTAAGTAACACGACAGAGGGCGCTAAGTACAAGAAATGATTCCCGCCCGGACTTCGTGTTCTTCCGCTAGGTTCCAGGTCCAGCAATGATTTTAAGTACTCATGGACCTATTTAGGTGATGAAAGCAAGAATATAGTGTAATAATATAATTTTCACACCACTTGCTCGACAATGGCTAATTATATAGCATGTAAACCTTACTCAAAGTAACTCATTACAGCCCTTGGCTCTAGCCGGGTAATAATATTGTACTGAATTTCATTATAACCCGCCGGTTAGTAATATGAATCTCACTTGTCTTAGTTCTTATTGTTATACACTTAAAGTCTAATTTCGTAAAAATCGCACGGCTCCGAAAATCGAGATGGCCATGGCACCCGACCCGCCGCAGCGCCACCACCACGACGACCACCACCACCGAAACAAATTTCAAATAAAACAAAAGCCGCGAGCCTTTTCTGACGCTGTAATTATAGTTAGGTACGCATTAGAACTGCTAAGATTCCAAATAAAAATATTACTTATCATTACACAACTGGACCAATGTCTATAATATAATTTTTTACTTTTAATTCTGTTTTACTGTTGTTTTAATTAAATTCTTTTTCTAGTTGCCTTGGTTTTTATTGTCTCGCAAAAGGTGAGAAAAGTAGATTATACTCCTCGGGGATAAAACTGTTTATGTCTTGGGTGCGCTTAAATTCTTCGCTCCTCTCAGGACTCATCTTAATTCCCTCGCTACGCTCAGGAATTAACTCATAACACCCTCGCTTCGCTCGGGAGTTAAATTTATTAGAGTCCTTCGCTGCGCTCAGGATTCAATATCGCGCCCGTGACATAATACAGTGCTTTATCCCCTCGGTGTACAATCTACTATATGATTTACAGTAAGAGTGAGTGAGCTATAGGTAAAACCCGAATGGAATTCTAAGAGCTCCCTAAGTAGATAATCAAATTAGAACAAATATTTTTTATCACACTCGACCTACTTCTGCCGTGCCCAATGTTTTACTTGTTTCCAATTTTGATTCCTTTAAAAAAAAACTAGAGCCTACAAAAATCGTCTGAAGTAAACAAACGAAAATAAGGACACAGAACATACTAAAGTAGATAAATAAATAAATACAACATCCATGGGCACAAACAATCATATTCATCATACAAGTGGCTGCCCCCTTTTTTTTGTAACGAAGGGGAAATCTTTATGGATGCCCTAACCTAAGGCACGGGGATATACCTACCCAAACTAAAACGTCTCCGGCGTCGCCCTCAATCTGGTGTGAAAGGGACGCTGTGGGACTTCACAAGGGTTTCATCCCCCCCCCTCCCCCCGCTTCTGCTTCTACTAGGACCGCGCCAAGAAGGGGGGGGGCCCGTACGCTAGGCCATAGCTTTCTCTCTTGTCTCCTACAAGCCATGCTATTAAGTTTGGCAACGTCTCATTTTACGCTTAAGTTCACGAGCGGCGTTCCAAATCGCAATAGCCTCGTAGGGGTTTGGCTACGACATGGCTATGGCTAGGCCCGTCTTCCCTTAATGAAATGATGAGACCATACAATGCAGGTATATAGGCAATGTAAGTGGCTGCCCCCACCGGGATTTGAATCCGGGACCTCTAGCTTCATGATCAGGATAACTATAACCATTAGGCTATCCGATATTACTAAGACTACACTGTCCATCTGTCAATCTGTCTGTTTGTCACCAGGCTGTATCTCATGAACCGTGATAGATAGTCGAAATTTTCGCAGTTGATGTATTTCTGTTGCCTTTACATCATTACATACGGATAAAAATAAAATTAGTTAAAATCCGAATATTTTTTTATGTTCGTCTGTCTATGTAAGTAAGTATCCATTATAAAAGAATCTCTCTTGAAATGGCTCTGTTAACACTGGATTTTAAATTCACATGCTGAATTTTATTAGTTTAGAAATCTAGGTGCGCAAGTCCGACTCGCATTTGGCCGGTTAATAGAGATCTAAAATTTCGTATAAAAGTAATTCAAAATTACTTAAACCAATCTAAGAACAGAATTTACGACAGGGCGGGAAAAGGCGGTTTAAAGGGAGTCGCAAGTTTTTAGTACTAAATGGACCTCAAATTTGTCAGGACGGAGGTAAGTAGTTTATAAGCAGGATTCGTTAGCTAACAACTAGATAAAGGTGGTTTAAGGATTTTTAATTTCTTTTAAGCTTATGGTAGGGAATACTTAGTACCTATCAAGTTCTAAATGAAATTTACCTAATTATTAAAAACGCATGCTTAATTTAAGTATAAATATTAATCACTAAATAGTATAAAACAAAGTCACTTTCTCTGTCCCTATGTCCCTATGTCCTTATGTCCCTTTGTATGCTTAAATCTTTAACACTATGGAACGGATTTTGATGCGGTTTTTTTATTAGATAGAGTGAATCAAGAGGAAGGTGTATATGTATAATACATGCATAATATACCGTGCGAAGCCGGAACGGGTCGCTAGTAAAGAATAAAGAAGAAAGCCGCGAATTTATTTTATTATATAGGTACCATCCAATCATCGGCATAATTTGCTCTGGTAGGTTTAAATTACCTACTAACATTCTTTCTAGAGAACTAATTTCACTGCCGACCTACAATACGAAATACAAAAATACGCTGAGGTTTTTGTAATAAAAAATTGTATTTATTTCGCACTTGAATCTTTCGTTAATCTGTCAGCCAACCTTCGTTAGTCAGCTTTGAGGATTCCGGTTCGTTACAGCCAAAATATCGTAATGCCTTTTTACATATTTTATTAAATCTAAAATTTTCTTAGTTCAAAAATGCCTAAATTCCCAAATTGACTTATTTTCAATACAATAAAATGTCATAATAACATTTACACATTACATCCGATATCCAAATTAGGAAATGAACGATAATAACTTCAAATACCTACCGAATTATTATTAAGACTGAAAGTGAAAATGCATTAGTTTCATAATTAGGTACCAAAATAATTGTAAAATGCCTTTTCTTGACAGGCCAAGTGGCCAGGAACAACATCAGTAGGCACTCGCGTACCTACCTCCAAGCAAGTCTTACTTAAATTCTCGGTTGTACAGAATAAAAATAGTACCTGACAAGACGAAAATTGGGGGATTCCGTTGATAATTAATTTAATTACTCATTGCTCAAAAACTGTAAACTTCAACATAATTATAAATATTTTCCATAGATACTAAGTTTTAGACATTTTGGGAAATGGTACTTACTTATACAAATTCATCAAACAAAACAAGACCAGGTCAAGTTTTAGACATTTTGGGAAATGGTAGAATTGAAAACGTATCAAAACGGTACGGTAATTTGAGAAGTAGGTTAAGTCATTTCGAACTTTAGACATTAGGTACGATAAGAATAATCTATTTTGACATTGTTTCGGAACACGTTAATACGAGTATAATATTTGGCTGTAAAGGGCTGTAACGAACCGGAATCGCTTTGAAAAACAGGTCACAGATAGTCGTAAGTTTATTATTAATACGCACTATCATTTTTGCACACGGCCACAGTCAGTCGATTACCGCTAGATGTAGGCATTTATTATTGTAAAACATTGCTAAAACAACCGTCGGGGTCGGGGTCGGGGCATGTTTTTCTCTTATGACGCACGTAGATCTTATCATTTAGCCACCGAATCTTCGCATGTTGGTGCTATTACGCAACCCCTTGCAAAAAAAAACAGGCACCCATGCTTTTTGTATTTTATGTTTATAAAAGCTTACTTTCTGTGCTTTACTTTAATGCCTAAAAATCTGAAAAACCATAGGTGCTCGATATTTTTGTAAGGGGGTGTAGTTTGCTATCGGGTGTCGCCATTGAGATGTTTCTAGTTTCTATGCCATTGGCGCGCTAAGTATCTCAGCGGGTTCTATATTTTGTCCCGTAAAATTTAAGTACCTTCCGAATTTTGAAGTCCATAACCCATAACGTTTTCTGTCATAAATTGCGTCTGTCATTATTATGGAAAGTTAGACTTAACTTGGATAACTTGGCGCGACCCACACTTGAGCGGGAGCGAGAGGATGACCCCTTCGCACACCCACTCCGGCATAGACGGACGGGGAGGCGAAAGCGGGAATTCGCCCCCCCCCCCCCCCCCCCTAGTGGTGCCAGTCGGTGAGGGATAGGGATCCCCTGCTGACATCAATGGCCCATCGAGTCTTGGGGGTGGACCAAGTATTCTTGGCACGGAAGCCCCGGAGTAGCCCTGGGGCGGCCTGCGGGCGTCACGGTGACACACTTATGCTCCCGTGGCGCCTTTCAATATTGTATTTTTAGTAATTTTAAGTACTTCATGTAATGACATTGTGTTTATTGTAATTTTAATGTCTAATGTCTACCTATGGTGATCCGACATGCAACAGATATTTGTATGCCTAGCTGCAAAACATGGAGGGTCCTTAATGTCGTAAGATCTTAATAATCTACCTATCTTTAACAAATAATGTGTGTTGTGTTAATGTGAAATGTACGCCAAAATCATTGGTTATGATTAATGTTAAACTTGGTTCAACTAACATTTATTATTCTACACTCCACTGTTAGTTCATGAAAAGTTATACTTTTTAATATAATGTAACCATAAAATATAAACAAATCAAACGAATTATTACGTACCTGGACTAGGATGATCCTGTGTCTCAGGCGAGAAGACTAATCTATATCTATACTTATAATAAAATTGTAACAGGTCGATGTCTGTACATAGGAGAAATTACAGAAAAAAAAAATTGAGGGGGCTCTATATGCGCCACAGAAGCCAAAAATACAACTTTTAGAATTTTTGTCTGTCTGTCTGTCTGTCTGTCTGTCTGTATGTTTGTTACCGCGCTACGCAAAAACTACCGCACCAAACTGAATGCGGTTTTTTTTATTGTATTGCTGGAGGTGTAACTTAAACTCCCATGTCGCGTTTTTTTCGAAATTCCACCTAGAAGTCGAGATATAAAAGAAAAAGGGGGGTCCACCAAAAATATTTTTTGATACATTATTTATTGGGATACCAAATGAAAGAGGAAGAAGTGCTGAGTTCAAAAATGTAGTACTGTAATATGTCATAATAATACCAAGCAATAGAATAATAATAAAGTTTACTATGGGTTAATTAGTTCCGCTATTTGTTAATAGATGTCGCTTTATGCACGTCATTTTTCCAAAGGCTAACTAAATGAAGTAAGTATAATATCTATTTTCAGGCTTCTGTACCTCAAAATGTGTTGTCCGTCTGTCGGTCCGAGCGTTTGTCTGTCAAGACCCCTTTTATCAGTAACGCGTAATTAACTGTTAAAGTTGAAATTATACTAACTAGGCATTACTTAGGTCTGTGGTTTCTTAGAGATGTGGAGAAATCAACCCTTGAAGTCAAGGTAATCACAAGGTACAGCGATTAGAAACGGTGTTTTTATACAAATGCCTTGCCACCAAGAAATGTGGGGTAGGTACTTTCAGTTGTCCTAGACATTTGAAATTTGGGTAGTATAAGGTATAATTATATCTATTAAGCGCATTCATAGAACAAGGAACAGTTGTGTATGTAAAGCTATGTAAAGGTAATCAAATCATAATAAAGTTTTTATCTATTGGTCAACAGATGGCTCGAGTTGTATCATAATATTTGATGTGATTTTAAGTCTGTTTTTATTTAATGTAGGGTTTATTGATATTCTAAAAATATAGGTAGTTATATCATGCAACAGTTAAAAAATATATCCAACTAGCTTCTGACCGCGACTGCGTCTGCGTAGAATTAGACTTACGTTATACAGCTACGGCCTTTAACATGTATATCGCTATCCCGCGGGAGCTATGCAATTTTCCGGGATAAAAAGTACCCTATGTGTTAATCTAGGGTACCAACTATTATGGTTCCAAATTTTATCCAAATACGTCCAGTCGTTTCAGTGTGAAGAAGGAACAAACATACACACTCACTCACTCACATCGTCACATCGTCACAAACTTTCGCATTTATAATATTTGTAGGATTTAAATCAAGTCTTTTCTGCAATCATATTATTTCATATGTGTCCAATAGATGTCGCCGTAATGGAAATAAGCAAGGTAATGTTTTATGTTGTTACAATTTCAATAAGAAACTTTTAAAAAGTTCACGTAGGCTGCAACGCATATCAGTATCTCTACTGGAGTCAATAGATTATACTGTCTGGAACTGGGTTCTGACTGGGATCCCGTTTGTTCGGTTTGTGAAGGTTGCTCGATCTTATAGCATAGCACAGCCAAAATCAAATCTAACTAAAAATGTTTGGATATAATTATGTCTTCTATGTCTGTCTATATAGGATTAGGCTCTGCAACACTGGATACAATATTCACTTGCTAAATTTGTAAGGAACCCGAATACGCGAATCCGACTCGCACTTGGCCGATTTTTTAAAACAAAGTGTCTTTACGCTTAAAGCACTTCTTAACCAATTTTATGAAATCAGTTAAAGAGATAGATAAATAGACCTATAGAAAAAAACAAGTTTAGGAAATTTATACTTACTCTTGAATGGAAGTGAAACTTTGTTTGAAAATTTATCGTTTGAAGGATATTTTATAAAAAAAAATGTTGGGGGTGAAATTGCGTGAAGGACATTTAGCAAACTAACAAATTAACGAATAAAAAATCTTGAAAAATTACTAGATACTTGATTATGAAGCTGAATATTGGAAAGGTTTATGTGAATCCATACTATTATTTAATTATGTGATGGTATGCCTGTCTGTTACCTCTTCACGCTTAAACCGCTGATCCGATTTAAACGGGTATGGATATAGTTATGCTCCTGGGAAGGACAAAATAGTTTTTGATTGCAGGAATCATCCTATAAGGATGTGCAACGGGGGTGAAATTTACTACGAAAATGCGATACTCGAAAGATAATAATAATTTTTGCTCTAATAGATACTCTGCCACTAAAAATATCCTACCCAAAATTCTAATTCCACGCAGACAAAGTCGCGGGCAAAAGCTAGTATAAATTAAATACCTATTATTACCAATAAGAGTTTTTAATGATTCACGGTTAAGTTCAAAAAATATCGGGTGCTCAATAAAGGTAATCGCGGTTCACATCCCGGTAATAATATTTCGAATGTATTATTACCAAATTACTCAATATATAATATTTAAAGTAAATTGTTACTTTAAAAAATTAAAAGCCGTGGTAGCCTAGTGGTTTGACCAATGGCCTCTCATTTCAATGTAATACATACATATATACATACAGATAAGCAGAACTACCATTTTGTTCCACTTGCTACGATCCTGGCATACCTCTTCGGAATATAACATGTGCGAAATTACATTTTAAATATATTATGAGCTTTTCGGCGAAGGAAAACATAAAAAGGGAACCTGCATATACGAATTCAGTGTATTACATTCAATTGAGTGAAGTTCCCAATCCACACCGCGCCCGCGTGGGAACTAAAGCATCCATTCTTCATTCCTAGAGGAGGCCTGAGTCCAATAGTGGGAACTATATAGGTAGGAGATGATGATGATCACTTAAAGAACACATACACCAGTATATAAGAAAAATATGGAGTAAAGCTGCTTTAAAAAAACAAAAATAAAACTTACGCTAAAATGTATAATTTGGTAGGGTTCCCGTGTACCTATGTTTTTTTCAAGAATCTTCCTGCTGCAACATTGACCGAGCGGTACAGTTTAGGGATCTTTATAAAGCAAGCCTTCCTGTTCATGAAAGGGCCGGCAAAGCACCTGTGATTCCCCATGTCTTGCAGGTGTCCCTGGGCGATAGTGATCACTTTCCACCAGCTGACCAGTCTGTTCGTTTGCCATCTCTTACATAAAAAAAATAAAAAATCTCAATACTGTCGATTTAAAACATTTGGATTTATTTGGAAGCACGGCCATTTTATATATGCGATATGATATGCGTACTGTGTTAGTAGTGTTTGTGAGAAAATGAGTTTAAAACTGCATTCCTGTGGAGATTTCTAGTGAATATATATTTGATTTACATATCTTCCTTAACCTGAAATTTATTTCAGATGATTAATCATCAATCATCAAAATTTCGTAAAATATGAATACGAAAGGTTTCAAAGAAAGTTTTACTGAACTTTTATAAACTAGGTTAGGTTAGTTTTAAATTGAATTTTCTTCTGGTAAGTACATGTGAGATGTGATCTATAAAGCAATTAAAACAAAATGTGTATGAAGTAACTAAATGTTAAAAAAAAAAACTGGCCAAATGCGAGTCTGACTCGCGCACCGAGGGTTCCGTACAAATTCGGCTAGCGAATATAAAATCCATTTTTAGCAGTCCTGGTTCTAAGCAAAATGTACGCAGCGTGAGGTCATTTTATACTGATTATTTACTTAGAGAGACATTCAAAATTTACATTTAAAAAAAGTAGTTATTGTAACATAACCATTAGGTTAAACATATACGGTGTTATTACAAAAAAGTTAAACACTTGTCTAAAAAATTATCTATTGCATAATCAACCTTAAACCAACGGATTAATTTTTAGACACGCATTCAACGTCTGTTTAACTTTTTTGTAATAACACCAATAATATATAGTATTGTGGACTTTTTTGTAGATATTGATATCTTCTATAAAACTTTAGTACATCACTGCTATATTGCCAACAGTTTCCGCAGCCGTACGCAAACGCAATATAAGGATTTTTTGGGTTTTTTTTTCACACCTTGGGTTACATTATCGAAGTTTTCATACGGATCCCTAACATTTAAAAATATTCTATAGCTTATGATACTCGGAAAAATCATGTAGCATTCTAATCGTGAAAGAATTAATTAAATAGTTCCAGTAGTTTTTGAGGGAATCAATAGCAAAAATAAAAAATACAAGAAAACTCATTTTCCCTTAATAATATTAGCGTCGACAAAACACAGGATATGATATGACAAACGACGTCATCAAAAGCGTGCGCTCTATGGCGGCGTGTTATAAAGATGCAAATTATTATTATAAGTAATAGATAAACAAAAAACATTATTTTTTCCTCAACGTATGTTATGTATTCGGTTTATCGATGTTTAAATAATTCTAATAGGTACCTGCTTGAATAGTTTGGTGGTAACCAGAATAATTTGGAGGTAACGTATAATTTGGGTTATCACTGCCACGGGGTTATCACGTGCCATTGCTAAAATTATTGTTATTGGATGTATGTAGTATTTATTTGATACACACTTACGCTACGTACCTACTTAATTTTTTCTATACTTACAGGGTCTCAAAATTTCTCCGGAACATTTCAGCAGACGGTCGGGTTAGTTTGATTAAATAGCTTGGCTAAATGTTTTTTCAGGATTTTTGAATCACATTTGATAATAGTAGATTGATAAACAAGGGTTGAAATTGACCCACATTAGCTAAGATGTTTCTGGCGCTCGAACGAAGTGAGAGCGTCAATAGTTCGAGGGTGAAATGGGTAATTTCACCCGAGCTGAACACTCTACTTTTCATTTCGAATATAAGGAAAGTAAAAGGTATTATGTCAATTTTTAATAGCGTACTGTAGCGGATTACTAGATAATTGAAACCACCGGGGAGTTTTAAGACGTATATTAAAGTCCAAAGTACCAAAAGACAACAAGAATGCAAACGAAACAGCAAATAAAACTAAAGTAATAACAAAACAAAATAACGGGTAGCAGTAAGTAGATGAATGCGTAAACAATATTAGCAAGCGGCGACCAAGTGAGCAAGGTTTATACAAAAGCAAGTTTTAAGTAAAGCGCCATCTACAAATCAGTTCCGGAACTAAACTAATAAAATTATGTTAAGGTAAGCGAGTGACCAGTAAGATTATTTAAATATCAGCGTCTAACCTCACAAAAGAAAACTAAAGCGAAAAGCAAAATAGAATAACAGCGTGAAGCGCGTAATTATTAACAAAAACAAAGTGACTTAATTAAGGCGATCTACTAATAGTAAACCAGTGCACATCGAACATTCCGTATTACGGAAGTGTTGTTATCGCGCAGCTGATTCCTATGTACAGATAAATCTAACTATGGCTTTACGAGCAAATAAGCGGAGATAAACAATACGGCTGAACGGCACGTTCCGTGTTACGAAAGCATTACCGGGCGGTCGTATTGGTAGCGTACGTCAAGATCAGATTTCGTTCCAAGTCATTGGAAGCGGTCACCTGCTCGAGACGAACTGGCTTAGAGGCGCGCGCTCGTCGCTTATATACCCTCAACCCGATGCGGGCGGTGTGCGCGCGCGGGGTGCGGACGGCGAGTGCTATACGTAAACTCGTTAGACGGTGGTTTCTACTTAGTAATGCTACAATCTCCCCCTCTGGCTCCGAAGACGTCTCGGCGAGGAGGCCAGATCGTTTGGTATTGGTTGTCGAGGCGGGCGACCACGTGGCCGTGACCGTGACGTGCTTGCAGTTACCTGGGGAGTCTTCTTCGGTGGGCGTCCTCTCTTTCGTATAGGCATAGTAGGCGGTGGTAATGGAGTCACGGTAACCCCTTGGTACGGCCTCAGTGCGGAAGCGTGAAACAGACCAACACTACGATCGGGTATGCAAGGGTCGGCAACATGATATGAACTGGGACCGTGTTGCTTCATGATTAAGTATGGCCCATCGCGGCGAGGTGCAAATTTAGAGCTAAATCCCTGGGCAGTTTTGCTGACGGCATGAGTTTCAACCATTACTCGATCTCCAGGTTTATAGTCAGGGCAAGGTCTTCTACTTTTGTCGACGTATTCCTTTCTCTTTTCTTCTTTCATTTCTTGAATTTCACGTGCCTTCTTTAGGGTTTCAGCGAGCATTAGCAGTTTTGGCGTAATTTCTGGAACGAAGTTATCAGACACGATTATTTCACGTAAGTCATGCGAAGTGTCATCGGGAGTCTTTAGTTCTCGCCCAAATGTCAGATACGCTGGCGTGTATCCGGTGGTTGAGCTAGTTGAAGTGTTCATAGCGAAGCGTATGCTGGGGAGTTGCTCAGACCAGATACGGTGATTGTCACCTACAAGGATCGCTAATTGCGTCTTGAGATCGCGGTTTTTACGTTCCACGGGGTTGGTCTCTGGGTGATACACTGGAATGAGAGCATGAGTGATGTTAAGACAATAAGCCATTTGTTGCATAACAGCGCTAACAAACTGTGTTCCGTTATCACTGATCATCCTTCTGGGCATGCCATATCTCAAAAATACTTCATTGATCAATGTCATTGCGCAGATTTCAGCAGATGCTTTTTCCAGTGGAAATAGTTCGACCCAACGAGAAGTCAAGTCTTCGACGATGAGAATCCAGGATTTCCCCTCTGATGAAGTCGGTAAAGGACCGAATAAGTCGAAGGCGATTACTTCAAATCTCTGATTCATCGCTGTGGTTTGCAATAATCCAGCGGGTTTCATGTTAGAGGGCTTATATTTCTGGCATGGTAAGCAGTTGCGGACGTAATTCTCGATATCCTTCCTCATGCCCTTCCAGAAGTACCTCTTACTAATACGATGAAACGTTTTTTCAGCTCCATAATGTCCTGCAGTTGGTTCGTCATGATAGACGGAGATTACGTCAGCCTGCTCCTGCAGTGGGACAACAAGTTGACTATCCTCAGCCTCGTTGTTAGGGTTATATCTATATAATAAACCATTATTCATCAAGTAACCCTTTAAACTCCAATATCTAGCGTCTTCCTCAGAATTCCCTTCAAGAGCCACAATTATCTTTTCTATAGTGCTATCTTTCAGCTGTTCTACCCTTATATCTCTTGGATTTTTCTTGGGTAGGTCGATCACAATACTACATATTCCACAACTTTCTTCAGTTACAGTATCACAGTTAGGACGCGACAATGAGTCAGCAACTACATTTGTTCGTCCGGGGATATATTTGATAGTGATATCATATGGTTGTAATTGAAGAGCCCATCTGGCTAGTCTTCCGGTCGGTGACTTCAAAGTCATAAGCCACCTTAAGGCCTGATGGTCAGTCATGATCGTAATTGGTGTGCCCTCAATATAACCTCGAAATTTATTCACTGCCCACACGACAGCCAATGCTTCTCGCTCTGTGGTTGAGTAATTTCGCTCGGCTTGAGTCAGAAGCCGACTGGCATATTCAACAGGGTGTTCATTTTCTTTCTCCCCCTGGACCAAAACTGCACCAATTGCGTAATTACTTGCGTCGGATTTAATAATATATGGTTTGCTTTCATCAGCTTGCGTCAAGATGGGTGCTGTCACTAATAAGTTTCGAAGTTGTTCAAATGCAGCCATTTGCTCTGGGCCCCAAGACCATTTTGCATTTTTCTTGGTCAGGCGAGTCAAGGGTTCTGCAACCTTAGCAAAGTTAGGCACAAAACGGCGATACCATGAGCACATCTGAATGAATGATAGTAAATGCTTCAAATTACTAGGTGCTGACATATTCACTATTGCATGGACTTTCTCCGGGTCAAGTTCTAATCCATTAGCCGTAATATAATGTCCGAGATACTTGATTTTTGCACAACAGAATTTACATTTTTCTTTGTTTGCAATCAAGTTATACTCTTTTAAGCGACTGAAAACTTCCTGAAGATCTCGTAGGTGGTCCTCGAATGTAGTAGACATGATAATTAGGTCATCCAGGTAAGTCAAGAGTTTGATGTGGCTGAGAGATACGCGAAAGCCATCCATGAGACGCTGGAACGTGGCGGGTGCGTTACGCAGGCCAAAGGGCATCCTTAGGAACATATACATTCCGAAGGGCGTGACAAAGGCTGTCTTTATTTGGTCCTCTTCTTTCATCTTTATTTGCCAATAACCGGCGCGGAGGTCTATTGTAGACATGAAAGGAGTTGGTTTGGCTTGATGTAGTAAATCGTCAATACGAGGTAAGGGATAAGCATCGGCCGTCGTAATAGAGTTAAGCTGCCTGTAGTCGATGCAAATTCGTGTTCCTCCATCCTTTTTGGGAACCATCACAACAGGCGCAGACCACGGTGATGTACAAGGTTTAATTATCCCTTCTTCAAGCATCTTGTTCACTTCTTTCCTCAGTGTATCTGCCTTCGTAGGAGATAACCGGTATGGCGGGACAGAAATGGGCCTATGAGTTCCTGTGTCAATCATATGCTCTGTCTGTGTTGTGGGCTTGCCATTGGGAACAAAGACATCTTCATGTTTTGCTAGGAACATCTCTAAGCGCTGGATCTCATTCCTTCCTAAGACACGATTCTGAACATCAATGGACGCAATATCCGTGCTAGCGAATCCGAACAAATTCTTAGACCTAGGTGATAGTTGCACGTCTTCTTCCTCAATAGCTCTTCTTGCATCATCGTACAAGGTATCCATGATAGGGGAATAACCGTCCAGATGTACGGCACGTTGTCGCTCCTGTGGTGGAGTACGCTGTAGGATAGGTATTAGCGGGCCATAGGTATCAGGTTCCTTTCTATATGGCTCACACCGGCTGGTGTCCATACAATTTGCAGAAGTAGCTGGGGCTTCGTCAGCTAGTTGGGGTTCACGTAACCGTTTAGTGGCCACTTTAGGGGAAATCACAAAACCTGTGTCAAACGTAGGTCCATATGGTCGCTTCAAGTGCGCTTCAGTGTCGGACGTTGACAATGTACGTGTGAAATATTTTTCCGGAGTTGATGCAAGGGGTGAAAGTAGTTCTGGAACTTCAACTTCAGAGGCTACTTTTTCAATGATTATCTCGGAAATATCTTCCTGAATCAGATCATAGGCTTTCGATGGCTCATCCAAGAAGCGGCACGTGAGCTGTGGTAGATTTATTACCATAAGGGCTTTCTGTATAAACCCAACACCCAAGAGGGTTTTATTCTCTCTAGCCTCTGGCAGAACGATAAACGAGGTATCTACTGTCTTACCATACACCACAACGGGTGCTGAGACGGTTAAAACAGTTTTCATCTTTGCGATTCCGTCGGCAAAGGTAACGTACATCCTTTCCTTTTTGAATTCAAATCCTTCGTTTAGAAGGCTCGTATACAATTGGTACGATGCGACACTGGACTTCGCGCAGGTGTCTATATAGCCAATCGTATGGATAGATCCAATTTTGATGGGAACAGTAGGTCGAAGGCGTTTATCTGTTGTGGAGTTCACAGAACAGAAACCTATTTCCTCCAACTTCGTTCTTTGAACATTACATTTCACGCATTGGCTCTTAGTAACGCCAGGCTCACCACACCCGTAGCACGAGAATTTAGGCTTCGCAGGGTCCTGCGTGGGGATAAATGGTTTTTCTGGCCTCTGAGTGATTTTATCACTTCTCAGTTTCTTACGGCAAACATCAACCGTGTGACCTGGGGCTCTGCAGTAATTACAACGTAACTTGTTTCGCGTGCTTTGCACATTTGGTTTAAGCTCCCTAGTCGACGACGATAGCCTTTCGCCAAGACTTCGCTCAATATTTCTGGCTTTTTCCGCAAGTTCGTCAAAAGTTTCGATAGCGTCTCTTGATAATCGCTCTCGTATTTCATACCGGATTTGTCCAAAAACCATATCAATTTCTTGATTTTCTCTGTGACGTGGTGAGGGTAGTTGAGCAAAAAGTGCTCGCTTTTGCTGAATAAAAATTTCTGTCGGAGTGTCATCATCTTGCTTAACTCCTACTATCTCCTGATATATTTGATAAGCAGGTTTCTCGGGTGCATAAGTGTGGCGTAATCGAGTCTCAAACTCTTTCCACGATTTCACTCTATGCCTAATCCCTTGCCACCAGACCGCAGCGTCGTCTGTCAAAATAAGAGGGAGGCCATCCAGTGCAGTCGCATCACTAATTTCTTCAATTTTTATAAAAGTGGACACCGCCGATAAAAATGATTCTACGGCAGTGGAGTTTCGAAGACCACTGAATCTTGCTGAACACTGACTCAGTGTAGCCCTGCGGGCTCCACTACCAACCGCACACAATAGTTCCTTAAACTGCCGCGTCGTCATCCCGACGACAGGGGCTGAAGCCGATGCCTCCTCCATTATCCTTGGTTTTTTCTTCAACTCCTTTACCTTTCTTAACGGTCTAGGCCTTAACGCTCTCCGTGTGGCCTCCACGTTTGGGCGCCAGATTGTAGCGGATTACTAGATAATTGAAACCACCGGGGAGTTTTAAGACGTATATTAAAGTCCAAAGTACCAAAAGACAACAAGAATGCAAACGAAACAGCAAATAAAACTAAAGTAATAACAAAACAAAATAACGGGTAGCAGTAAGTAGATGAATGCGTAAACAATATTAGCAAGCGGCGACCAAGTGAGCAAGGTTTATACAAAAGCAAGTTTTAAGTAAAGCGCCATCTACAAATCAGTTCCGGAACTAAACTAATAAAATTATGTTAAGGTAAGCGAGTGACCAGTAAGATTATTTAAATATCAGCGTCTAACCTCACAAAAGAAAACTAAAGCGAAAAGCAAAATAGAATAACAGCGTGAAGCGCGTAATTATTAACAAAAACAAAGTGACTTAATTAAGGCGATCTACTAATAGTAAACCAGTGCACATCGAACATTCCGTATTACGGAAGTGTTGTTATCGCGCAGCTGATTCCTATGTACAGATAAATCTAACTATGGCTTTACGAGCAAATAAGCGGAGATAAACAATACGGCTGAACGGCACGTTCCGTGTTACGAAAGCATTACCGGGCGGTCGTATTGGTAGCGTACGTCAAGATCAGATTTCGTTCCAAGTCATTGGAAGCGGTCACCTGCTCGAGACGAACTGGCTTAGAGGCGCGCGCTCGTCGCTTATATACCCTCAACCCGATGCGGGCGGTGTGCGCGCGCGGGGTGCGGACGGCGAGTGCTATACGTAAACTCGTTAGACGGTGGTTTCTACTTAGTAATGCTACAGTACTTAATATTTGTTATGTTTGTCTTTCTTTTCCCGCTCTTTTTTCTATTGCGCGAAAGCGCGCATTGCGCATTTCTTCGCGCACCAATGGCTGCCGGTTAGTTTTCTTTAAGCTTGAAGACACGGAGATCGCTATCAATTAAAATTGTCGACTAATATTTCGAGCTAAAAAAAATTTGCATAAGCTTAGGTTATAAATGTTTTTTTTAGGTACATAGCGTGATCTTATTAAAAAAATTTACAATTAAAAAGGAACTATTTTTGTAGATGATTATATAAAACATAGATTACATAGCTGTATACATGTTGTCATTGCTATGCTCATTTGGAAAGCTATGAAGGGTTGAGATATTTTTTTTTAAATTACTTTCAGTTCAACCCAAGAGTCGCGATGAGTCACTTTTAGGGTGCGATCACACCGCTGCTTAAAAAACGATGACGTTACGGAATCGCAACAAAATGTACCTATGAAGAAACGGTGAGAAAACGTGACGCATACGACACGTCACTGCGTTTACGCGGCGGTTTGATCGCTATCTAGATAATCAATGACCAGTAGGTCATGAGGGTATGAGAGATGAAAAATATGTATACATACATTGATCAAACTAACCCAACCAACTACTGGAATATTCCGAAAAAATCTGAGAAACTTTGTACCTATATATACACACACACACACACATACATTTGCAGCTAAACTCCTTTACTAAAAACGGGCTCTTTTGTTTTGTTTTGTACTAGCTTTTGCCCGCGACTCTGACTGCGTGGAATAAGTATTTTGGGTAGGTTATTTTTAGAGGCAAACATTCAATTAGAGCACAACAAAGGGTCTGGCCGGAAGGTAATAGTAAAATCGCCCCTGGCTGTATTTGAAATATTGTTATGCACGTTTGTTTGTTTTATTATAAGATATAATTTTACTGAATATTAAGACTTAAATGCTTACGGTTAGAGAAAAAATAAAAAAAATAAAAATTCAGTTTTTATTTTTTTTTAGCCAAACTACGTTACCGATTAACTTGCCCTTTGGATATTTTGTACATATATTTAAGATACATTTATGAAAAAAAAATAAAAGTTCTAGCGTTTTTCAAAGTACACAATTTTGGCTGTTTTAGTTTTTCTTTTTTTTTTTTTTTTTTACTTGCAAGTAAGCGACACCTACCATATTTTGATATAATATGCGCAATTTTATATTCTATTACATATATTTTATTCAAAATTATTCATTTGGATCAACAAAGTGAAAAAAAAATTTTTGTTTAAAAGGGTGGAAAAAAGTTCTTCCATATTGTTCAATCGTTCAAACATTCGTTCATAGTATTAGTAACAATTATCTTATTTGCTATGTTAGTAACATGAAATAAAAACAGAAAATATGGATAAATCAGAAAAAAGAAAGATTTAAATTGATTATTTAAAAAAATATATTTTGTAATTTTTTTTTTCGAATGGACTTTGCTGTTAGCCTCAGACGGCTTTTACAGCTTACCGGAGAGAGGGCGAGCTGCCAGACGGGCAGCTCAGCAAAAGGGTAGTTTTACTTAGCTGCCAAAGGATGCTCCTATTGAGCCGACCTCGGACTTTGGACGCTAAGGAGAGTCATGCAAGCAATCGGATTTTGTTAGGTAGTTGCAATTTTTTACTTATTTTGAAAAATCAAAAATAATTCATAACAATAATAATAATAATATAGCCCTTTTTATTTCGGTTTCACTACAATTTCAGTAGACCAGGTAAGTATTTTTTTTTTCAAAAATTCAAATTATTTTTTGTAAGAATACAGTATAATTATGTATACAGGGTGTATAAGACACCCCCTAACAATAATCCACTGGGTTATATAACCATAGCTATAGAAGCTAAAAAACATATTAAAAAAAATTGTAGTAATTTTTTTTTTCTATAGGAATGGTAGTATTAACTGTAAATACTGTAATCATTGCTATAGAAAATATAAAAAAAAATTGTTTTTGGAATAAACTCCAATTTTTTATATTTTTTTTAGCTTAGGGGGTGTCTTATACACCCTGTATACATAATTATACTGTATTCTTACAAAAAAATAATTTGAATTTTTGAAAAAAAAAATACCTGGTCTACTGAAATTGTAGTGAATCCGAAATAAAAAGGGCTATATTATTATTATTATTGTTATGAATTATTTTTGATTTTTCAAAATAAGTAAAAAATTGCAACTACAAAATATATTTTTTTAAATAATCAATTTAAATCATTTTTTTCTGATTTATCCTTATTTTCTGTATTTATTTCATGTTACTAACATGGCTAATAAGATAATTGTTACTAACACAATGAACGAATGTTTGAACGATTGAACAATATGGAAGAACTTTTTTCCACCCTTTTAAACAAAAATTTTTTTTTCACTTTGTTGATCCAAATGAATAATTTTGAAAAAAATATATGTAATAGAATATAAAATTGCGCATATTATATCAAAATATGGTAGGTGTCGCTAACTTGCAAGTAAAAAAAAAAAAAAAAGAAAAACTAAAACAGCCAAAATTGTGTACTTTGAAAAACGCTAGAACTTTTATTTTTTTTTCATAAATGTATCTTAAATATATGTACAAAATATCCAAAGGGCAAGTTAATCGGTAACGTAGTTTGGCTAAAAAAAAAAAATCTGAATTTTTTATTTTTTCGCTAACCGTAAGCATTTAAGTCTTAATATTCAGTAAAATTATATCTTATAATAAAACAAACAATCGTGCATAACAATATTCCAAATACAGCCAGGGGCGATTTTACTATTACCTTCCGGCCATACCCTTTAACTAATAACTAATAATTGAGTAATAACTCTTCGGGTATCGCATCTTCGTAGTAAAATTCATCCCCCTTTTCACATAATCCTTCACAGATGATTTCTGCAACCAAAAACTATTTTATGCCCTTCCCGGGATGATTACAACTATATCCATACCAAATGTCGTTTAAATCGGTTCAGCGGTTTAAGCGTGAAGAGGTAACAGACAGGCGCACTTTCATACCTATTTTACCTAATATTAGTATGGATTCACATATAAACTCAGTAATTTTTAAGATATTATTCGTTACTTCGTTTGTTTCCTAAATAACCTTTACGCTATTCACCCCCTAAATTAAAGTTTTTTCAACCTACAAATTTCTTACTCTGAAAAGAAGCCTTAGTTCTTTCTCAAGGTCTATTTTATAGTTGTAGGTACCCAAATTCATAAATAAATACGAATCAATGGTTTAAACGTGACATTTTGTTTTAAAAAACCAGCCAAGTGCGAGTCCGATTCGCACACCCAGGGTTTCGTACAAATTCGGCAAGTGAATAATCCAGTGTTAGCAGAGCCCTGCTCCTAAAATATATATTGGTACGAAGACAGACATAAAATATATATTTTTAGTTTTATTTGATTTTAGTTGTGCTAGAAGAGCAACCTTCATACCAAATTTAAAATTTCTAGGACTACTTGTTTTTCGGAGCACGGCAATTTGTAAGGAAATATCCTTTCTAATGACTGTACCTTGTGATTGTCACTTAGAGGGTTGGTTTTTTCACATCTCCAAGACTCTACAAATTTAAGTATTTGGTATAATTTCAAATTTACACCTTCACGCGTTCCTGAAAAAAGGTCTTGACAGACAGACGAACAACTAAGTAGGTACGGATCCCTGAAAATAGATAGGTACCTCATCTAGTTAGTCCTATTTTTAAAGATTATTAAGAACAATAATTTAATTCATAAAGCGACATCTTTTAATGAGTACCTAGGGGAACTAATTCATAGTAAACTAAACTTAGTATATTATTGTAACAATTACATGTACCTAACTACTACATTTTTGAACTCAGGACTCGTTTTTTTTTCATTTGGTATCCTATTGAATAATGTATCCACCCCACCAATCAGTGGAGTGGAAAGCAAGAGAGGACGCGGTCGCTCGCCAACTAGATGGACTGATCAAGTCAGAGAAGCCACTTCCTATTCAAATGACTTTAGTGGACCCCTACTTTTTTTAAGATTGTTGCGATTCTAACCGATTAGGTACCTAATTATACATAGTCACCTCTTTAGTTTTAATGACCATGGAACGTATGCCTTCCTATTCATATATATATAAACGTAACGTAGTAACGTCTCGTAAATAATAATATTTATTGAATTTTTTTGCGTAAAAATTAAGTACAAACGCAAAAAAAAATATCGCCGTGATTCTTTTTTGAACGTTATTAATGTACACTACCAAGTATTGATTTATTTCTATATAATTAAATTTAGGATTTATTTTAATGTCCAAAATTTCGTGAACGCTAACAGGTGTATTCTATGGATATGTCAGCCATATCTTGCTTATTGAAACAGAAATGAAATTGTAGGCTTATTGTCTAACTCGCTCGCGATGGCCAATGTCTTCATTTTGACAGGTTCATGTATGGGCTGACAATTGGCATCAGCTAGCTGTCACAGACAATAAGCCTACTGGATCGTAGTGATCTAAGTACCTAGTGTAAGTTTTTACACTAAAACGTCTCGAACGCGTTCGCGTAAATGTATCAATTACTGTGGAAAAATTGACAGCGCCACTTGCTGAACGAAAAGACAGCAAACCGTTCTCGTAGTAAAACAAAACTTTATTCCACTGGCGAACTGTTCTACGGTAGCACCACCAAGCGTTGCCACCTTTTATTAGAAGAACTAAAGTATATCTGAGGATATAAATAAAGAGTATGAACTTACAAAAAAGAGTATCCTTTATTTTATATACCTACAGCTTCTGACCGCGACATCATCCGCGTAGAATTAGACTTAAGAACTGAGGTTAATAGTATATAGGGTTTATCTATAGGGTAGGTAACAGCTATTTCTGTTCCAAATTTTATCTAAATCCGTAAAAATAGTTTCAGCGTGAAGAAGGAACAAACATACACATTCGCATCGTCAGATCCATCCATCCATCCTCACAAATTTTCGCATTTATAATATTAATAGGACTAGTATTATAGGATTTATAATGGGTTTTCATAATATTAGTACACTGTGTAAAAAAGAGTGCCTATTAAAGCATACCTACTCTATCAGTGTTATAGATTCCGAGTATAGAGTACGTCTACATAATAATAGAGTACAATACTCTATTTTAGAGTACGATTGGCTTGGCAACCCTACTGCTACCGTACTTAGAGTTTTCTATTTATAAGTCCACCACTGTATATAAATTATACTAGATAAGCATAACCATTAGATTGATGATAGTCAAGCTCTGAACAGCGAAGCAACAAGTTCTCCCAAACAAAATTTAAACAACGACAACAGGTATGTAAAAAATAAAAAAATTACTAGCTTCTCCCCGTGGCTTACTTCACGTAGAAGTTAAAAAAAGAAAAATCTGAGTATATTATGGAGCTGTTTTAGTTATATCACATTATTATCAGTAAAAGTGGAATTATCAAGTTCGGCAAAAGTACTTACTGGTTGGGTCTTTTAGTTAGAAGTTTGTATTTGTAAGAAAAGTTTGTAGCGAGTTAACCTTATAAGACAAACAATTATGCCGACACGGACTTTTTTTAAGAACTTAGCAGAGCTTAGAACTAAGAAGGAGAAAAATTATAACGTAAATGATTTTTGCACAACATTAAAAAACCGTTTACACGCAACGGAAGCTCTCAAAGGAAAAAAAATTATAACTTTTTTCCAATAGTTTTCATTAATACCTAGTTCCTATAATCGTAGTGTTCCTCGATAAATGGGCTACATATATCTAACATTGCAAGATTTTTTTAAATTGGACCTATAGTTCCTAAGATTACTCACGTTCAATCATACAAACAAACTCCTCAGCTTTGTAATATTAGTGTAGATTAACAAAGTAGCCTAGAATCATTAAAAGGAAAACTCTTAAGCATTTTATGATAATGATTGACTTGACTTTTAGAAAGTTAAAATTCTACATTTTAAATGTACATTTTAAGAAGCTGTTTTAGGTATATCATGTTATTATCAGTAAGAGTGGGACTTAAAAAAGTTTGGCAACAGTTACTGGGTCGTATACCTAGGTCTAAGCCGTTCAAAGTAAATTAAAAAAAATACTGTAGTCCCAAGAGATCAACTAAACGATGCACTTTACTTCTGCCAAGTAGGATAATTATTGATGTACTATTAAAGCATGAGAAGTGAAAATATTATGAACTAGCTTTTGCTCGCGACTTCGTCCGCGCAGAATCAACATTTGCACTAAGACTTCTTCTTGTCTCCCATTAAAAATGTACACCTACCTCTACAAAATAAACCCGCTTCTTGCACGGACACCCACTTCCATTAATATTAATCCCATACTTTTCTTCTGTGGGAAATTCGAAAAATTCCTTCTTATGACAACTTCATCTACTCAATGTCCCGTCCATTTATGTCATTGGAAAGTTTTGAGAATTCCTTCGTAGCGCATCTTTATGATCCTTAAGGAACATAATCTGTCAAATACCAAGAAACTATATTATTAGCAAATAATGTAATCCTCTTTTTTTCTTATCCCACGAAAATTTCGCAAAATCCTGTACTTAATCAGTTTTCAAATACAATAATTACCTACTGGTATGCCAAATTTAAAGATTCTAGTAATAATACCTATAGTTACGGAGACAAGAACATCTTAAAGTAATGATAAAAATCTAGAAAAGCGAAAAGTCTAGAAGTACATTTTTAGGAGTTTGTGATTCACTACTTGTTTGCTAAATTTCAAGACTAGTAATTATAGTTACAGAGGTAGGCTCCCTTTCCAGTGGACTTAAACCCCATTTCTGCTGTCCTAATTCAAAAGGACGCCTGTCCAAAAAACAGATTTAGTTTCACTTTACGATCAGCGGTTTAGGCTGTGCGATGATCCATCAGTCAGTTATTCCGGACAAAGCATTTTTATAATATGTATAGATAATTACATAAGTGGAGTCAGCAACAAGCCCAGCAATAGTAAGCAAGATTTAAAATAAAATTAAATAAAAAGGCCAATAAAATAAATTTTAAGATAATGAATTCAGGAAGAAACGTTTGACCTATTTGGAAATCATTCGTTCCTACTGATTGATAATCAACGCACAGTAAAAATTTAAGTGTCTAGAAAACAAAAATTTGGACTGAAAATTCCTTTTAGAGATAAGATAAAACATTTCTTTTTTAAATCCCACTGGATAGGAAAAAACACAACTACCTATTTCCCCGTTTACTCAAGTTTAATGTAATAATTGTGCTTTAATCATTATTGTATCATTCATAGATGCTGTTCCTCATTTGGGTGCTAGCCCTGGTGCTGGGGTTGGTGCTGTACTTCTTCCACGTATACACCAGGTTCAGCAGAAATGGTGTGAAGAGTCTGTTACCTGTCCCGTTCATGGGTGACATGACGAAGCTGACCTTCTGGATGGAGCACTACTTTGAAAATATGGATAGGATCTACAGAAGCTTCCCAGGAGAAAGGTGAGCGATTTCTTCTTATGATAATAGCCACGTTGTTACGGCACAAAGTGATACGAACTTGATAGGATAAAGAAATATTTTTTACTGTTGCCCGTAACCCGATTTTCCGGGATAAAAACTATCCTATTGTCCTTCCACGAAACTGAAACTAACTCTTTATCAAATTCCAACTGGATCAATTCAGCGGTATAGGCGTAAAGAGGTACCTAACAGGCAGACAGACACACTTTTGCATTTAAGTAAATAGCTATACTTAAATGCAGAAATGCAGCATATTAGCATTAGCATGGATAACAGGCAGACAGACACATTTCTGTATTTAAGTATAGCTTATTCATCCACGGGGGTGGAACCATGGCACAAACCGGTCTTGTCCTACTAAGTAAATACATCAAATAACATCATAATTACGAAAACCTCTGAAAGCTAAAACATCTGCACCTATTGTATATTCTCACTTTGAATATTTAATATAGTGTTTTCCTATAAATAGAAACCTTAGCCTTTTAAATGATAAGCCACGTACCAATAAATATACCGAATAATAATAATAATATCCTTTACATAATTTAACCGATTCTTGTAGGGGGATCTAACACGGTCATCACTGGACGTTTGGTGCGTATAGCCATGAAGCGCGGGTTCAAATCCCGCCCGGCACTCGAAAAACATTTTTGGTTTTTTACAAGTTTTTTTTTAATTCTAGATTTGTGGGTAGCTTCGAGTTCATAAGGCCTGTGTTATTCATCAGAGACATTGAGCTTGTAAAGCAAATCACTACCAAGGATTTCGAGCATTTCCTTGATCATGCAGCCATCGTAGATGACAATCTGGATCGCTTCTTCGGCCGGACACTTTTTATATTAAGAGGTAACCAAAAAAAAAACTAACTCGCGCACCGAAGGTTCTGTACAAATTCAGCAATAATAATATCTAAATAGTGTTAGCAGAGCCCTGCTTTTAAGCAAAATGTCCGCAATGTGATGTGAGGTCATTTTATATTGTTTCTCTACATAGACACAGATATTAAAAAGATTTTAAATTGGTTTCACCAGTTGTGTTGCAAGAGCTCCATCATACTAAATTTTAAATTTGAACACCTTTAATTTTCTAACGGATACATCCTCTGATTGAGTTGACTTAAAGGGTTGATGAGCTCCTAGGGACCGCAGGCCTAAATTTCAACGATATACTTTTACGCGTTCCTGAGAAAAAGGGTCTACAGCTTTTGTAATCGCCCGTGCCCCTAACTGAATTGGTAATGATTTGTATATTATATATATTTGTAAACAAGGTATCTTAGTTTTTTTCAGAAATATTTCAGCAGGTAACACCCTTACAAAGATTTCTTAGTTAAATTTTTGATCCAAAATTTAGTCCCATCGTTAACGCGGTTCACATTGAGCATCGATCAATGTATAAGTACATGGAGACATTTATCTTCAACATGAAACTACCGTGAGACTCAAACATAATTACAACAAAACGGATAACTCACGTATAAAAGCCGAAGGAATGCTCCGAAAATTGTGAGCAGGCCTTATACTCCGAAATCCGATTTTCGAAGTTCGTTTCGTGCCGTTCCGCTCTCACTAATAGTTATTAATTTGAGAGTGAGAGGGACGGTGTGATACGAACTTCGAAAACATTTACAGGGCTCTTTAGTCAAACTGGGTAACCTAACCTCCTGCTGACATATTCCGGAACCATTTTAAGAGACCCTGTGTTATTTCACTACTTCGTGACTTCGTGAAAGTGAAGACTAAAAAATAGTCCACATTGTAACGTTGCACTTACATATTTTACTATTATTATTATAAAATGGTAAACAGCGTTATTAATTTATCATTTATTAAAAACTATAATAATAAGAAAACACTTATAACCTAATACAAAAACTTATAACTAACTAAAATACTATCCTACATATTATTAATCACTAAAATTTAACTAATTATAAAATAAAAAAAAACTACTACTTACTAAAATACATTATCTAAATATCTAATCTAATACTTAACACTTGTGCGCGCGACTATAAACCACTAAGGCGGCGGTGATTTTGAGGCGCGCTCATTGGCTGTAGCGCGTCTTTTGTTTTGTCCATCGGATGAATTCTCGCTGCGCCCGCGCTGCGCTGCGCCATTACGAGATTTTTCACCGTTTGCAACGAACCTGTGCCGGCTGCGTTCACTTAGCTCCGCTACGTGTCGTCTTACGCGCTGACACTACCTACGCATTTCAATTGTTAAATCTTTTATTTAACTTTTCGTCTTTCCGACGTATTTGGAATCACGCTCGTTGCGTAAAATCGTAATTATTAAAGACAATAAGTGTCGTCTCGCACCCCAATAGGGTAAGTGTTGAACAAGTATTTATAACCAGTGCTTAGCTATAAGTTAGTGCTCATTTTACACTAGTGTTTTAGTTATCATCATCTCATTTCTTTCGATTCCGCCTCTCAAATAATTGTGTTTACAATAATTGCATACAGCTTTGATCATCGGCGGAATATTCACAAAACCTTGCTAATTGTCATAATAAGTTATCGTCATAGTGCACGGAACATTCTACGCCTAGCTCTAGTTGGTAGTTAGTGCTTAAACCTGTTCTAGAAGTATTTTCATTTTTTATTTCGTGCATAGCAATTCGTACCTACCCTCTTTTTATTTAAAATAAATAAATAAATAAAGAAATAGTAATTCTGCTTCAATCTTCCTTTCAAAATAAATTGTAACTCCGTTCTGATAGTGAACACCTACACCAATTGCTTTCGGCTTCTCCTCATCTTAGGCACATTCCATCACGGCGTTCACTATCAGCGGAGGAGCTGAAGAAGATATTAACTGTGGACGTTTATTCACAGGGTGCTACCTTTCGGGTACCTATTTTAACCCGGTCTCGCAACATCATTGGGAGAATCCCACACCACCTGCTGCCCCGGCGCTCCCTGAGCAGTACCTCACCAGCACGTACCACCGGCCGCTGCCCTCGCCATCGCCCTCAGGGGAGTACCGACCTACGGCAGCAAAACCAGACGGGCTTAGATTCCCACGACCTTGTTTTTATTTAAATATATTTTTTTATTTTTGTTGTTGACTTCGGTTGTTTCTTTTATAAAATAAAACCACCTCCTGGCTCCGAACGTCACAACATTAACGCAATCATTAGAAAAATTGTATGAAAGTTATCAATTTTATTGTATGGTTAATGTTCGTGTCGAAACGGAACTTTTTCCAGTCATGCCGTTTGAGCCGACAAGCATGTATAAGAGATTGAATGTGGATGAAGCGAAAGAGGTATGTCAGGATCGTAATCGTAGGAAGTGGAAAAAAGTTGTCTCTGCCTACCCCTGTGGGAAAGAGTATGTATGTATGTACTTATGCAGATTTTATCTAACCTCCTTTTAACGTGGTCCACTTTCTTGACCCAGATTTTGTTTTGAAAAAGTTCCAGATAAAATATTTATCTTGAAAAAAAAAAATTATGTTAAAAAAACAATAAATACCTAAATAAGGTTAATGCTATATGACATTACCAATTTTATTATTGTAATCGTTTGATTTTACATAGTTGATCATAACAAGCTTTGCCAGAACGTACACACAGCAAAGCTATTCGGTAAGCACCTTTGCCGCGCCGCTTTTACCACCATGCATTAGTTTAGTCCATGGATATAACATGTACACACAGCAAAGCTATTCGGTAAGCAGGTTTAAGGGTGCGACCACACCGCCGCTTAAAAAACGGTGACGTTAACGGAATCGCAACAAAATGTATGAAGAAACGGTGAGAAAACGTGACGCATACGACACGTCACTGCGTATACGCGGCGGTTTGATCGCACCCTTAAACCTGCTTACCGAATACCGAAGAGCAAACTATACCATTTTCATTCTTACCTGTCCTATTTGGTAAACAAAATTCTAACCTCGAAACGTCTCATTTTTGTTATTTTTTAAATATTTCATTGTAAATAAAGGAACTGGAGATAAAATATCAGCAAAATTATATACAAAATATTTCCTCAGGTTTATTTGATAACATAATACACCTTATTTTTTACAAAAATTTGCACATTTAGGTTAGAATTTTGTTTACCAAATAGGACAGGTAAGAATGAAAATGGTATATCGTAATGAATGGAAAAAAGGGAGCAATTTATTATTATAAAATCTCGTTTGATCGGGAATCGAACCTGTCAAATATATGCAAAAAAGAAACATGTTTAAGTACATAAAATATTTCATTGTTTTGATGGTCTGTATTTGGTTTAAAGGTGTATATGCTACTTACTTAGAGACAAATCATCATCAAAATATATAATATAGGGTCGTAGGTAGGCTTTATTTACATGTTTTTAGGTCTTGTTTTTAGGTTGTGGCTCTGTCTAACTCGTAAAAGATGAAGACGTCATAACGACGTCACACACACACACACACACACACACACACACACACACACACACACACACACACACACACACACACACACACACACACACACACACACACACACACACACATATGATTTCATTTTGTTTTTGTTTAATTTCATTTTCTGTTTATGAAAATTCTTTTTAGCCTTTAGTTTTCTTTTAAAGTTAGTGAAAACAATTCATACACCTTTTAAATCGTAAAATACAATACGTGGAGGAGCGGTGTTCTCTTAGCACGAGTATCTCGTATAATACTTACTCAAAAAGAGGCACCAGATACTGTTGTAATTTAAGTTACTGAATAAATATTTTTTCATTTTTCATTTTTTTTCTATTATGGTTAAATTTGAATTCATTTTTATTGTTGTTGTATTGTGTGGCATGGATTAGATGGTCAAAATATATCTTGAAGCGTATCGCAGCAAATCTGGTTGTTTTGAAATCCACAGTCCTGTATTGACATACCAGTATCATGATAATATTGACCATCTGATCCATGCTTTTAAGATGTACTCCATGTGGCTAGCGATTTTCCCATCTTGTATATTGCAGTAAAATGATTGCCCGGTGTGATTGTTGCACAGTATATAAAGTAATGTTTTTCACCAGGTCAGAAGTGGAAGGACATGCGGTCAACCTTGAGTCCAGCGTTCACCAGCTCCAAGATGCGACTGATGATACCCTTTATGATGGAGGCTGGCGATAAAATGATCAGCAGAATCAAGAAGCACTTAGACTCAGGTAGGAATTGCATCTTCTGATAGTGGGACGCAGCGCGTACAAATTGCCTTGTTTCCCGCTGCCTATTCTGACGACTCCCCACGGCACGCCACTGGCGGCTTGCCCTTCATTATTGATGGTTGGCAGTCATCTCCTTAAATTTAGTCCTGTCCTTAGCCAGTCTAAATAGTTGCTCTACCTACTGATGTTATGGAGCCATGATATTTCACATACCTATACAATGCTTTCGTAGGTATTTTACTATTAAAACAAGATATTATTTCAAAGATGCTAATAGGCGTTACAGGTGATCACAGAGTTAGCAGTTTCCCTGGATAATTGTATTGTTTTAAATTAATACAAGTTTTAGTTTACTCGTCGTTTTTAATTTGATTTTATTTTAGTTACAGTTTAATTTACATACCTAGCACCAAATAAGGAAGACAATAATGAAGTTTTTTTTTTGGTACTTTCAAAAATAGGTATACGATTAAATATTCGCAAAATATTTAATCATTTTGATTTAGAACGCTTCATTTAAACATACAGTTATTTAATCTAAGTTTATTCATTTGAACAGAAGACTACTACGATGTGGACTCCAAGGACCTTGCCACCCGGTTCGCAAGCGACGTGATAGCTTCGTGCGTTTTAGGGATAAGAGACGATTCACATAACGCAACTGATTCGCAGTTCTACGAAATAGGAAAGGACGCTTCTCAGTTCAAATTTCTCCAGAACCTTAAATTCTTTGGATACCAGACATTTCCCCGCTTAATGAAGGTCAGTTGTAAAAAAAATTGTTTAGTACTTTTAGATAACAAAAAAAATAAGTGGAGTATACCCCATAACCATATTTTGCACCTACACAATTTAATTTAATTGTCAGGACTAAGTTTTTATGTTTTTTAGCAGGAATTTACTGCAAGAGAAACGGTAACAGTGAAAAGAAATACTCAATACAGTTATTATTGCGCTAAGTTTTTTTTCACTAGGATTTAATTTTAAACAAACTAGGGCGAGTCACCCGGTTCTGGCCAATTTAAGAACATAATTTTTGTAAAATTGTCTATATTTTAATAAACTCAATTTTATTTAAAGTTGAAAATGGACAAAAACAGCCAATGGCCAGAATTGAAGCCTACCCTAATTGTGTAAACAATTAACAACTTATTAATCCTCCAATATCCTAATCTAATGCTTTTTAAAACTTTAGATTTTCAAAGTGACCATGTTCCCGGAGATGACTGAAAAGTTTTTCAAAGAGTTGGGAACGCAGATAATGCGGGAACGCGAGGCGAAAAACATCATTCGACCAGATATGATCCACTTACTCATGGAGGCTAAGAAAGGTAAATACCTACTTAATATGATCATTTCTCTTACTAGGTAGGTACTGTTACAAAATCAAATAATATAAGTAATGGGAACTAATTTATCTTGTACGAAATAAAGAAAACAATAATATGGCACGAAATATTTAGGTACATACAACAAAATAAACATGAGTAACCATCTCTATTAAATTCTAAATGTATTGTATTTTAGGTAAGTTAACCCACGAGGCAGAAAAAACATCTGACGGTGACGCAGGACTTGCAACTGTTCAAGAATCAAATTTAGGAAAGAAGACTAACAGTAGAGGTGAGACACTCATATTTTGTTCAAAAACTACCAAATAAAATGATGATATCATATAAAAGGACTTGATTTCAAATAACATTACTATTTCCAGTCTGGTCAGATGAAGATCTCATCGCACAAATAGTGATCTTCTTCGTCGCTGGTTTCGAGTCAGTCTCTCAAGCAATGACTTTCCTCATTCATGAGCTTGCTTTTAATCTTGACGTCCAAGAGAAGCTGGCACAAGAAATCAGAGAGAACGACAGTAAAAATGGTGGCAAAGTTGACTTCACCTCCATACAGGAGATGACGTACCTGGACATGGTTGTTTCTGGTGAGGATACAAATATTGACATTGCTACTGACATGTTTAAGAATTTCGACACGGCAATAAATCGAATTTATCTGTTCATAGAATCATTGAGATTATGGACACCGGGTGGTGCATTGGACAGAGTTTGCACAAAGGACTATAATTTGGGCAAACCTAATGATTATGCCACTAAAGATTACATTGTAAGTGTTCCCGCGCTAAAACTTATTTAGACTTTATATAGTGCAGAGGTGCTCTATGACACAAAACTAACGCTCTAACAATTCATCTGCTGCTGATTTTCTTCGTCTGCTTCCCGCATCACCTCCAAAAGTTTTCAAAAGTGCCTTCACCCAATGCCTTCACCCGCATCGCCCGCCTCCGGCTTCATTACGTCACGCGCGCAGCAGAGAAACGACTCAAAGTGAGTGCCTCTGTACTACTCGAAACACCGCACGTGCACATTAGGCAACAGCGAACTCCTGGCCTTCGGATAACTTGAAATTGGCTATTTACACGCCATAACAGTACACATGACTCCATAGCTCCTTCGGGTTATCTAAGAAACCAATAAAAATACATACCTACACTTATTGTAATATTGTACCTTGCACGTTGTTCTAGTAAAACTATCGTTGTTTAGTGGTAAGGTGCCCAACATCTTGTTTTGGGTGATGTAAAACATATTCCACGATACATTTTCTTTAACTGAAAACTAATTTTATTTGTGTATCAAACTTGCTTCGTAACTTTAGTCAATTGTGTTTAAAAGGTATCTTATTTTGTTGATAGATCCGCAAAGGTGAGGGCGTGAGGATCCCGGCTTATTGCTTCCATCATGACCCAAAATACTTCCCGAACCCCACGAAGTTTGATCCAGAAAGATTCTCTCCCGAGAATCGGCATAAGATCAAACCATTTTCGTACATGCCCTTCGGAACAGGGCCAAGGAATTGCATTGGTAAGCAACTTACTTGGCAAGTAACTAGCACGTCAGTAGAAATGCACCAAGAAGATGTTACTAAAACTGTGAAATTTTGTAACGGAATATTCTCAGACATTTCAATTTAATAATTATTATTGGGATTATGTTGAGTTTCCACAGGATATCATTAAGTATTACTTGTTTCAACTGATTATCTAATGAGTTTTTTTTTAATTCCCATTGGGACCTTTCGTTGTGGGAACTTACCATATAATATTCTTGTGAAAGTATCTAGAAATTTATAAGAATATTCTTGCTTTGTTTACGTTAAGCACGTGGGCATTTTCTTTTGTTTATATTTGAATGGGCAAGGGGCGATCGTCGCGGCGCTATATTGTATCAGTTGAATCCCCGCGATCATTTGTGTAGACAGATGCACTTTGCAGATGTCTCTGAAATTGTCGTCTAAACTAGATAAATCAGTTCCCTGCAACATATTTTTTGTTTGTTTTAGCCTCCAGATTTGCTCTTTACGATGTCAAAGTGATGATCTATCAGCTGCTCCGTCAAGTGGAGGTATCCCCCTGCGAGAAGACCTGCTGGCCTTTCAAAATGAGACCCGGCACCTTCAACGTTCTAATGAAAGGAGGGGACTGGATAAGACTCAAGAATAGAGTATAAGCAAACAGTTAAAATGTCTGAAGTATGTATGTGTATGTATAAACTCTTTATTGTACATAAAACACATTAATAGCATTGAAGCATTGAAGTTTGCTGAATAAAACCTTTCTATAATGTTTTCTTTGTTTTAATCAAAGCAAATAATTTGTGTTAACACAAGCCAAGTCGAGCAAGACAAAGGCACGGCCATCCGTATAGCTTAGCTACCATCGTTTTCTCGAAGGTAAAGGCTAAAGGTAGATCCCTAAAATTTCAGTAACACGTAGGACCTAGTATGAGTTAGATATTCTCCAATTTAAGCTTCTTTGTTTGACAATTGACACGATCACTGACTCACGCTATTATCAACCATTAGGCTACTACGGCTTATTTTGCGAATACAGTGTTCCGGCCTGGAGAGTAAGATTAGTGACACACGAGTTATTTTATCTTAGTCCTTTAGGCTAGCAACACATCCCCAATCCTACAGTGTTGCAGGTGTCTACGGATGGTGGTGCTCACTTACTATCAAGTGACCCACTTACTCGTTTTCCTTCCTTGTCGTATAAAAAAATCTTAAATACCAGTCAATCCTAATTATTATTGCCAACGCGAAAGTTTGCGAAAATGGCTGAACTTATCTGCACGAAATTTTGCACAGAGATAGATAGTAGATTGGAATTTTAGCCCGTTATATAGCGATAAACGAATTTTGTAGATGAATTTACGTGCAATAGCTTTAGCTACCTCTAGAAGTACATAAATTTCGATAATTGTTTAAAATCTCCTTCACATTCAGATAGTACCTGTATAACTGTAAAAGATGAAAAAAGGAATGGCATGGCGGTTGAGGTATCTCTAACTTGCTATAACATGCCCCCATCATTGTTAAAAGGCGAGTGTACTACTTTTTTGCAAGGCCGGTAACGCACCAGCAAACCTTACTAAAGTGTCTATGAGCAGCTGGAGCACGATAATTACGAGTACTGCAACGGACGGACAGAATCACAATCACCTTTGATCAAACACCAAACACTATCAATTTGCTATAATTCTCCTCTCATTCACTCAAATGTTGACTGGAAGGGATCCTTTAAAGAAATACGCAAAAACAATCGGCCCAAAAACTAAAGATTTCGAAATGGCCGCCAGTTTTCCCATTTTTGATAACGGATTCATGCTTGGGTACCACTCGGATCCTCAGATATCGGTTTTGAAAGCAATCGGCCCAAAAACTAAAGATTTAAAAATGGCTACATTTTTTTTCAATTTTTGGTAACTGTTTTTGCTTGGGGACCACTCGGATCCTCAGATATTGGTTTTGAACGCAATCGGCCCATAAATTTCATAATGGCGGCCACTTTTCCCGTTTTCGATAACGGATTCATGCTAGGAGACCGCTCGGATCCTCAGATATCGATTTTGAAAGCAATCACCCCAAAAACTAAAAATTTCAAAATGCCGACCATTTTTTTCAATATTTGGTAATTCTGTGTTTTGCTTGGGGACCACTCGGATCCTCAGATATCGGTTTTGAAAGCAATTGGCCCTAAAACTAAAGATTTTAAAATAGCGGCATTTTTTTCAATATTTTGATAACGGATTGTTGCTTGGGGACCACTCGGACCCTCAGATATCGATTTTGAAAATAATCTATGGAAAAATATGCTTTTTCTGTATCTTTACCGCAGAAAGAATAAGAGAGAAAGCAAAGGTTAAATTTTTTTTTTTTTTTTTAAATCTTTATTAGAGAAAAAAAGGGTTTTGTCACGCAGTGACCACGTCACCCTTATCGTTCTAACATAAATCATCGTCTTTTAATACACTTAGATATTATATTATATAACATCCTTGCCTCATCTGAAACAGGTGAAGCAAGAATACTATTGTAAATCCCAGTATCCTCTTTACACAAATGTGAAAAACGTATGAAATATTGCACCCTTTCACTTTCAATTCGAACACATTCCGCCAACAAATGGTATACATCCTCAACACTATCACATTCCGCACAATTAGGGGAAGGGATTTTTCTCATAAGAAAACCAAAACTGTTTAAAGGAATGTGTCCCGATCTTAACCTAAAAGCTAAAACTAACTCTGGCCTACCTAAGTTTGCACCGGCAAACCAGGGAACACGAGTCAGAGCAGGTTGTATTGTTCTGTACCATATTCCTTTGCTCAAGGATCTCTCGTCAAAATACTCTTTCCATATTTCCATACTAAAATCTCTGGCGAAACTCAACGCCTCAGAATAATACGGTAAACAGAACATAGCCTCTCCTTCACTGATTGCCATTTTGGCCAGCACATCAACCTTTTCGTTCCCTGGTATGCCGGTGTGAGATGGTATCCACTGAAGCACCACCTTCCTGTTTTGTGTAGCCAGGTCATACAATGATTGCATAATATCATATGCTATCGGGTAGCCTCGAATATTCGAGGCACACCGAGCAATATGTTGCAGTGCGCTTTTTGAATCAGATAAAATTACAACCTTTTCACAAGAAATGCTTCTAACATAGGAAAGAGCCTCCGCTATGGCTATCAATTCTGCGCGCATTATTGAAATATTAGCTGATATTTGAATACCGACATGAATATTGTCTTGAATGTCGTAAAAGGCCGCACCAACTCCTTTTATACTCTTTGCCCCATCAGTAAAAATCCTATAAAAATCACCATACCTATCATGTATATACTGGCTACACAAATGACCTAAGTGTCTCTGGTTGTGACAACGCTTTGGCCCAGAAACATGTTCAACTTGTGTCCGAACTGACGTTCCAAGATCCATATTGCTGACCCATGTATTAAGAGTAAACATTTCTAACTGGTTGCTTTTAAAAATGCGCTTATCTTTAAATATCTGATGAATGTGGATTAACAGTGGTTTCTTTTTATTTCTCCAGAATGGACCTTGGCTTAGTTCTAACAACTGCCCTAAGAGGTCACAGACTCCATTTTCACCTAAAGATCTACATCGTAACCAATATTTTGCAGCTAAATACTGCCTTCTCACAAACAGGGGGGGTAAACTAAGCTCACACTCCATCACGTGGATAGCTGTTGATTTGATAAAACCGCCTATGATCCGCAAACATTGATTTTGTACTATATCTAACTTATATAGGTGTGTTTTACAGCTCGAGTCGTATAGAAAACTAGCATAGTCCAGTCTGCTTCTAACAACAGCCATATATAAACGCCGTAAATGAATCGGGTGAACCCCCCACCCTGGCCCCCTTAAAACCTTCAAAATGCTAACATATTTTGACGCCTTCTGTTTAGTTTCGTTTATGTGTTTCGACCAACGCAGCGCATCATCTAGCCACATACCTAAATATTTTACAGAATCTACAGTTTGTAACGTCCTATTGTCCACTTTAAGATCAACGCTAGGTCTGCCAAAACCTCTCTTGAAGATACATACTTTACTTTTAGTCGCCGAAACTTGTAAACCCAATTCATTAAATTGCTTCACCAATACATCTAACGCGGCTTGTAAATATCTTCTACCCTCTTCGACCTTATTACAAACAGAGTACAATGCAAAATCATCCGCGTATTGAGAAATAAACACCTTATCTATACTCTTAACGACATATAACGTTGCTAAATTAAAAAGTAGTGGGGACATCGGGTCACCTTGTGCCAATCCGCGGCCAGTAAAACGGCACAGAAACTTATCATTTATTCGGATTTTAAGGTGCCTTTCCTTTAGAAAATTCCATAAATAAGTACATATTCTATAACCTACTCTCAAGTCATTTAAAATTTTAAGCAAAGTTACAATATCCACGTTATTGTACGCACAGTCAATGTCCAAAAAACATGCCACCGTAGACATTTTTTTAGCAAAACCTAACTGGATTGTAGTAGTCAAACTTGCCAGATTATCATAACTGGAGTGCGCTTTCCTGAAACCTGTGGTTAGCTTAGAAAAATACCCACAACGTTCACATAACCATTCCATTCTTTTATTGATAATACTGTGGAATACCTTACACATACACGACATCATCGATATCGGCCGCAAAGATGAAACTGAATTAGGATCTCGACCCGCTTTTGGAATAGGAACAATATTAATCTCTCTCCATTGTTTAGGTACAAAACCTTCGGACAAGAATCTATTATACAAATGTAACATTATTTTTTTTCCATTTTCGGGAATACGTCTAATCATACAATATGGAATTTCGTCACATCCAGGCGTTGTGTCTTTTGCTTGTTTAAGACATTGAGCTAGCTCTGACATAGTAATGGGAACATCAAGTCGTGAGTCAGACGAACTGAATAATGGTTTTCGCGTCTCAACAAAATCCGGAGTAAGACTATGTAACAACTCATTAGATAAGTGTTCAGGTACTTCATTACTCGGCGCTTTGTAACCTTTGATCCACTTCATCCTACGCCACATCTCACTTGATGACACGCTGTGGTCTAACGACGACCAATATTTTTGCCTGAATGTATTGCTAGCTTTGCGAATAAGACTCTGTGCCCTACCTATTAAACTTTTCAACAAGTCAAGATTACCAGGGGTGGGATTTTTCCGAAATTTAGCAAGTGCAATGCGTCTTTTAGCCACCGCCTCCGATAATGTTGGGGTCCAATATGGTTTAGGAGCAAAAGAGTTAGTGGGGTTCTGATTTACTTTGAGAAAAGGAATATTCACATCAGCAGAAATATTTAAATAATCCATGAACGTATCATAGGCCACTTGTAAATTGTGAATATTCGGGAACTCCCCAAATAATTTTTCTAATAGTTCAGTATATGACTGCCAATTAGCTTGTTTGAAATTCCTTTTAACTAAACTAGGTTTAAAGGTTTCCAAAAATGAAGTTACAACTATGATTCTGTGATCACTACCCATTGTTTCATTCATAACGTACCAATTGAACCTCAAAGCTATATCGGAGGATGCCAAGGAGATGTCGGGACTAGTTTGTTGTAAAACGCCATTAACTAGCCTAATACGAGTTGGCTTGCCGTCGTTAAGTGTAACAAAATTGTTGTCTACTAGGGCATCAAATATTTGAGCACCTCTATTATCATTTTTACAAGACCAATTAGTATGATGACCGTTAAAATCGCCTAATATCAGAGACTTCCCATTAGCAAAAGAAAAAAGCTTATTCCAATCTTGTACTGACGTTCTAACAGCCGGAGGGCAATATACAGAGAAGACATTTTCGAGGTAATCACAGTTAAGTACTTTAACGTGTAAAACTTCTATGTTCGATCCAATGTCAATAACTGAACCAACATGCGATCGAATAGACTTGTGGACCACAATAGCAACACCACCGTAACCGTCAGTACGATCGCGACGATACACATTATAGTTAGTTATTCTGAGTAAACTGTCTGGCTCCAACCACGTTTCATTAAGTGCAGCAATATGGGCCTTATCCTGCAACAAAATATTCTCGAACTCTAATAACTTCGGTCTAATACTTTGTGTGTTCCACTGTATCACTTTGAGCTTGTTAATACGATTTAAAGCACTAAATGAAATTCATAAAATTCACTAACAAACTGAATACTGGCCACTCTGATAAATAACTTACAACAACTAAAACTAACCATTCCACGCACAATTTGATCACCTGACCTATCTTTTCCTGCATACTTATTGACCGAAGGAACAATATTTCTTGAATTCTCCCCAACAATTCATAAAATGAAACATTTTCACGGTCCGATTTCTTACGACGCTGTCCTTCATCTCTGCTCTCTTTTTCTACTGAGGATTCCGAGTTATCCTCAGATGACCACCAGTTCGTGATTCCTGCTCCTCCTTCAGACTTATTTTTCTTTTTCTTTCGTCTTTCCTTGCCTTTCGTTTTGTATGTCGTTGTTTTGGCTGTCGCTTCTTTTTTCTCTGCCTGTGTTGGACCTTTGTCTTTAGGTATCGACCGTGAAAATATGGGATCAGGTGGCTTTGTATTTTTTGCAGTCTCGGGCTGTCGAGGACTTTCAGGTTTAACATACATTAATAAAGCCTTGCGATATGTACACCTATACTCTGACATAAGTTCCCTCAATCGTTTTTCTTTTAAATACACAGGGCATTTATTCTTTTCAAGTGCCATATGGTTTTGAGAACAATTGGCACATTTGAAAACTGTAGTTGTACAGTTCTCATGAGCCTCACTACATTTCGGGCAGACAACATTCTTTGCAAAACATTTTCGAGCCGGGTGTCCCATTTTCCAACACCGTGAGCATTGGGTAACAGGAAAAGTGTACGGTTCGACAGCAATTCTGAACTGATCAACAAAAATATGCGTCGGGACCACCGTCCCTTCAAATGCCAATCTCGCCACGTCACAAGGCACCCATCCGCCATTCGTGTCCCGCTTCTGTAAACGCTTGACAGCAACCAAAATTGCTGGTTCTGGACATGTAATGCTCATCAGAATGTCTACATCATTTAGGTCCATATCTACTCCTTTAATGACGCCATATGACACATCAACATCAAGTGCTCTTTGAAATCTCCACCCCATGTCCATAAACTTCTTACAGAACATTATATTCCCCGCAACTATTGAATCATTCGCTTCCACTCTGATCTTATACGGGCTTAGGTATTTAATTTTACTCACCCCTACTATATTTACTTCCCTAAACAACTTAGCCAGAGCAAATTGCTTAGAGATTTTTTCTTTAGAGGAGATGTAAATCTCCACCTTGTCTTGTGTTTTAAGTAGCTTCTTCTGATGTGAACTCAATACCTTCGTAAATCCAGACTCTTCGTTCGTACCTTCTTCGTCTTCTTCATCGCGTGCTCTTTTGATCGGCACTTTGTCATCAGTCTCCATGTTTCCTTGTCCGTCAACCGAACAGTGGACATCTGCCACTATATGGTGCCTAGAGGCCGTTTTCATAGTTTCTTCCTCAATAGAACTAAAACTCTGATCATGCAATGCTTGACTCTTGTCCATCCTTGATGATTTGTTCCATTCTTAAGAAATTCTGCACCTAAACATATTTTAATACTGGTCTATAAAGCATTATGTCAATCACCACTATTGTATTGTATATCAGCCTGGGGTGGTATTGTAAAATCTAATATCAAGAGCTTAGAAATTGCCCAACGTGCTGTACTTAAAGTTATGCTTAGCAAGCCATATAGGTTTCCCACTGACAATCTTTATAAAGAATCAATGGTATTAAGGGTCAGACAATTGTACATTACAAAAGTAGCCGTAGCCACCCATCGAAAAGTAATCTGTAGTCAGGATTTTCCTAGCCTTGCCGCTCGACGTGTATATAGCATCCCTCTGCCATCCATTAGGTCTACTTTTGCCAAACATATGCCTCCCTATTCCCATTTAAACGCTTACAACAAAATATGCAAAACTGTAAACAACACAAAAGATATGTCTGCTGCTAAATTAAAAAATGCTATCGAAATATGTCTAGCAAATATAAACTATCAAGATACTGAGGATCTCCTTATAAGCTCTTACTAATGGTAAAGTGTAGCCACACATACACACACACACACGCACACACACACACACACACACACACACACACACACACACACACACACACACACGAACACACTCCTTTCTAGCTATTTCTTTTCTTCTCTTTTATTATTTGTATTATTCCTGTATTTTGTGTACTTCCTTGGCACTCGCGATACAGACCCAGAGTCTAGTGCGAGCGCCGCCGTTTCACTTACAGCATAAAATGTCATCTACCCATCCTATGTATCAATGTGTGCTTTGTAAAATGTTATGCATTTGTAACTTCTGTGGTGAAAATAAAGTTATTATTATTATTATTATTATTATTATTCTTCCATAACATCCGACACAGAAAGATTTCCTGACATCATCTTCGGCGGTGGTGTCGACGCCCTTACATTTGACTGATTTTGTATCAGCTCAGAGTCATTCATTTTGCCACTCATCACTTCACTAGTAATCGTAGGTAAAACCATTAAGAGCCGGACGGCCCGCACAATAGGCGTCCGCCGGCCCGACGTAAACAAGTTTCGTAATAAGTAGGTACTTTACGCAACCAGACGACCGTCTCCCGCGAGTGCCGCTACGAGACTCCCAAAGGTTAAATTTCACACTCAAAATCGCCAATTAACATGTAACGGATTTATTTCTTTGTATCTTTGGTTACGGCAGGGATGATAATTTAAAACTTTAACTTGATTCGTGAACACGGTAAAAGTTCTGAATTTCCACCGTCAGTCAATACAACCAACAGGACAATTTAAGTTAATTTTCACACTCAGAGACGTCGATTAAGTTCTAATAATCATGATATTAACTGACGTCTCTGAGAACGACACACGTCCAAGTTTTACTATATTCTGCAACAATTATTAACGTCGGGTCTCTAGGCAGCTACGGAGCTTTGACATGTTTATCGCTATCCCGCGGGAACTATGCAATTTTCCGGGATAAGAAGTAGCTTTTCGGTGAAGGAAAACATCGTGAGGAAACCTGCACACAACTGCGAAGCAATTCAATGGTGTGTGTGAAGTTCCCAATCCGCACTGGACCCGCGAGGGAACTATATAGCCCAAGCCCTCTCATTCTGAGAGGAGGCCTGTGCCCAGCAGTGGGACGTAAATAGGCTGGAGAGAAGAAGTAGCTTATGTGTTAATCTAGGGTACCAGCTATCTCCGTTCCAAATTTTATCCAAATCCGTCCAGTCGTTTCAGCGTGAAGCAGGAACAAACATACACACTCACATCGTCACATCCGTCCATCCATCCTCACAAACTTTCGCATTTATAATATTAGTAGGATTGAATAAAATTAAGTAAACAAGTATTGATTTAGTTTTATTTATTAACTTTATTGAATTTCCTTCCGATAAATGTTAAATGTACTTAAGGTTAACTAAACATAATATTAAATAACGAGCAGTTCACAAAAGGAGCATCAGCTCATTTGATCTTGATATTTATCAACAATATTTTTTTATTAAGTACCTACTTTGTTATCTGGGTATATTAAAAATAATTGTAAACTACACACACATTTTAACTAGGTCATCGGTGATTAATTATGGGTGTTAAATGATATTTTGACAAATTGAGATACAACAATTTTTGTGAACTTTTGAGCCTGCGGTGTGATTTGTAATCGTTTGAAAAGTACAAGTTTTCTCCATTCCAATCCATTTTATACGCGTTTGTAAATAAACCAATTTTATCTAAATTCCCACACAATCACTCATTGTATGCAATTAGCATCCAACGAGAATTTTAAAGGATGATATTGATATCTCACGAGGTTATGTAACAATTATAGTATGATTAGATTATTTAGACAGTATGAACCCCCTAAGTTCATAAGACTTGTTTGTTAACAAAACCCTTAACATAGATTGGTGGACGAACGCGTTTTGAGTAGTGACTTGGCGTTTACCCTGCCGTTGACGTTGGCCCCCCGCTAGTAAAGGGTTAAGAGCCTTATATATAAGAATATAATTTTATTCTAATTATTCGCTTATGCTCTGTTCGTTAGTCGTATCCAGTGCCCTCCTTTCAATACAACGTTGAGGGTCCCCGGGCTCAGCTTGATGGGCCAGGTGGTTTTCTCGCTAGGTGATATCTTCACATGTTTGAGGAGCTGGTAGATCATCACCTTGACATTGTACAGAGCAAATCTAGAGGCTATAACAGAAAAAATATTACAGTGTTATCAGGTAGCCAGGACGAGGTACAAGTATCTATTCAAAGAGGTGAGCGAAGTACATTTTTGTTTTGCCGTTTGGTGATACCATATTATTGCCTACATAAATAATCTTGGGCACTATTTCGGAATTTTACGGAATTTATGTGCGAAGTTACATTTTAAATTTACCATGAGCTTCTTGGTGAAGGAAAACATCATCGACGGAAACCTGCACACATCTGCGAAGCAATTCAATGGTGTGTGTGAAATTCCCATTCCGCACTGGGCCCGCGTGGGAACTATAGCACAAGCCTTTTAGTTCTGAAAGGAGGCCTGTGCCCAGCAGTGGGACGTTTATTGGCTGGAGATGATGACTAGGTTTTTCGACTGATACACCCCTTTGCTCCACCATTGCGCCGGGGCTCGCCCATTCAAGGCTAAATAAATAACCTAAACTGAAAATTTCATTTTTTATACAAGTTTTTGCTGATTGTGTTTGCATCGTCATATATCCTGAATAATGTAGGTGTATACCAAATTTCAAGTCAATCGGACAAGCTGTTGAAGAGTTCCCTTCTGCGGAAATGAGTCACCAGAATTTCTAGATTGTCCCTATTATCACCGGACTTATGTATATAGACTTAGGTATAAGTATGCCAAATTTATGTTAATCCGACCATTGGAACTGCGTCAAAATTCATGTGCAAGTTTTGATTACAAACAGAGCGACAGGTGAAACTAAATAAAATCTTGTTAAAAATGTCCAATGTGCTGTATTTTCTTGCCAAATAAGTTACTCACCAATGCAGTTCCTTGCTCCTATTCCAAAGGGATTAAATGTTAAAGGTTGAATCTTATACCGATTCTCGTAAGAAAATCGTTCTGGATCAAACTTTGTGGGGTTCAGGAAGAACCTTGGATCTCGATGGAAGGAAAAAACCGGGATCCTCACACCCTCACCTTTGCGGATCTATCAACGAAATAAGTTACCGTGTCAAACGTGTATGCTTGGTGAAATCAAATATGTCTAATGTTACATTTGCCAATTTAATGTCACTGATGTTCTAGATATTATGTTTAATTTGAACCTTAATACTATAACGATACCGTTTGTTTTTCAATATGAATGTTGTAGTGGCACGTGCGTACGGTAGCTTTCGATTTGCGATAATAGAGATTAGAGACAATGGCCTTTGTTTGAAAGATTAGGGCTCGAAGCGAAAAGTTCACCTGGGAAGATTCATACTATACGTGGTCTTTAGGTCTTGTTACCCTAGGCTCTGTCTACCCCGTAAGGGATAAATTAAAATATTCACGTATATATCACCTTACGTGGTAGACAGAGCCCAAAGTGACAAAACCTTAAGGCCATGTTTAGCATGGTTTTGGGTGTGTGGGTGGCAAGGGGAATCAAAATAAATAGTGATGGGTTCCTAGCCGCATCGCCTATAAGATGATTCCTAAGATGTTCGCCCATTCTCTCGATGGATATTTGCTAATAGACAGATAAAAATAACTTCACCTAAGTACCCGGTAAGGTTGATACATAAAATTATTTACCCACATTGGGGATCGAACTCGGAACTGCAAGCTTTGTAGTCAGATGCTCTAACCACTATACGCAGCAGCCTAAATTAGAATAGTAGATTATTAAACAAGGGTTGAAATATACCCATTTCACCTGAGATATTTCTGGTGCCCGAACGAAGTGAGGGCACCAATGGTTCGAAGGTGAAATGGGTAATTTCATCCGAGTTGAACACTCTACTTTTCATTTCGAATATGAGGAAATTAAAATTTGACTAACGTCGTATGGTCGCGTTTAATATTTGTTACGTTTGTCATTCTCTTCCCACTCTTTTTTCTATTGCGCGATTTGCGCGCATTGCGCATTTCTTCTGCGCACCAATGGCGGCCGGTTAGTTTTTTTTAAAACTTGCAGACACGGAGGTCGCTATCAATTAACTGTCGACTTAAATATTTCAAGCTAAAAAAATAGTTCTCGTTGTATACGCTTGCATAATGAGCTTATATATAGCGGGAATGTTATTTTAAGATTATTTTGCCTTTTACAATTAAAAAGGAACTATTAGTATAGATTATTATTTTAAACATAGATTACATGGCTGTATACGTATTTCCATTGCTATGTACCTCATTTGGATTAGCTAGAAAAAAAAAAATACTTTCAACCCAAGGGTCGCGATGAGTCACTTTCAACCCTATATCCAGATAATCAATGACCAACTTTCAGAGTATGAGAGATGAAAATTATTTTGCGTCTTCAAAATCAACGTAGTGCCAGAAGGTATATTCAGTTAATTTTTGTTTATTTTAAGATTTCATCCTTTACATATTGGGTTTTGTACGTTTTGTTGTTAATTAAGTTTATCTCCATCTGTATATCGATTTCTTTATTATTACAACTTACAATGTAATCTTCAGTGGCACTGTCGTTGGGTTTACCCAAATTATAGTCTTTCGTGCAAATTCTGTCCAAAGCACCACCCGGTGTCCACAATCTCAGCAGTTCTATAAAAGATAAATAAAAAATTGGATTCATATTCCAATTTCTAAAATGTTTAGTACCTTAGCCGTCAATATTTGTATGCTCACCAGACACTACCATGTCCAAGTACGTCATCTCGTGTATAGAAGTGAGGTCAACCTTGCCGCCAGTTCTCCTGTCATTTTCTCTGATCTCCTGAGCCAGCTTCTCCTGGACGTCCATGTTAAATGCTAGCTCCTGAACAAGGAAACTCATCACTTGCGAGGTTGTTTCTAACCCTCCGATGGAAAAGATTATTACTTGAATGATGAGATCTTCATCTGACAGGTCTGGAAAAATGTTTGGATTAGATTAGATTAGATTATTTATTCATTCAATAAATATTACATCATAAATTGTACATTGTTAAGTTAAAGGAGAATTTTGATTGAAATCGTCAAGAGTAAATAAAATAAAATTAAATAATACAGATCAATTGAATATTACAAAAATTTCAAAATCAAAAACAATAATTGGTAATAAAACAATTGGTACAATTAAATTAACCGCTAGGGATCGTCACTGCTTATAAACAATAAAATAAAATGATAATGATTTATGATAAACATTTAATAACCTCATCATTTGAAGGTTTAGTTTTTGAACTAAGTATGACTGTCTCACCTCTGCTGTTGCTTTTTTTTCCTATATTTAATTCTTCGACAGTTGCTAGTCCAGCGTCACTATTTGATGTCTTATTTTCGTCATGAGTAAGATTTCCTGAAATAATACTATTATGTACTTCGTCTGCGTGGAATTAGCATTTTGGGTAGGATACTTTTAGTGGCAAACATTCAATTAAAATGGACCTCCGCAAAGTAACGGGTAATTTAATAATAGTACATTATTTATTAAGGGCGGTAAGTGAGGAATTACGATCGAGGCTCTATTAGACCGAAGTCGAAGACTGAGGGCTTTTTGAGTCGAGGTTCGTAATTCCCGTACCGCCCGTGAAATATACAATGTTTTTCATCACATTTGCGAGTAAATAAATCGAAATAGCTCAACAACAAGTCTACACACCACAATTTTACAAAATTCGGGACTGCTTTTTTTGTTTCAAGCGGATGGAGCGCTTTCACCCACAGATAATACAAATGTTGCGTTCAGGAACGTTAAAAGCCAAGACGTGTAAGCATATGATAAAAAAACAACGTTTTATACAAAAAAGTATTCAAACTTTTATCATAAATATTAGTAGGTATTGTATTTATCTAGCGAGATTTCAATGAAATTCCTGTTCAAATAACTTTTTTTAGATAAAGTTTTAATTTCGAGCTAATGCACCTACTGGTTGTACTTGAACCTGAATTGTAAAGCAGTACAACAAATCAAAAAAAAAATACTTACCGCCCGAGGGTTTCATGGTAATAAAAAAAGCCCGAAGGTTTTATATGGGGCCTTGCGGCCAAGTTAACCTGTATGTTTTGATACCATTTACGAGCAACTGTGATGAAAAATATGTTATACTATTATGTATGACTGGCTGTTCTTCGTTCGCGCAGAATTCGCTTATAAATCGCTATCCCGCGGAAACTATGCTGTTTTCTGGGATAAAAGCTATTCTATGTACGTCCCTAAGATTGAAAGTACCTAACAACTGTAGGTATACCAAAGGGTACAACCGGGTAAGCATTGAGAACCGGCCCCAGACGTAATATTCATAGTCCTTTTACTGAGTTATTAGTACAGACAATATTTAATTTCACCAAATTAGCAATACAATTTCGAAGAAAGCTGGAGACTTCGAGCCTTCGAGAAAATTAAAAAAAAAGAAAATTGGTTATTATTTTTTTAATTACTGATTTTGATAAAATTTGGATATACCTTTGTGAATCGTTAAGATTTAATGCTAAAAAAAGATGAAATTCGAAAGTTTTTTTAAAGTTGTAAATGGCTTTTAACTTTTCATTTTTTAAAATATTTCTGAGACCAGGACACTCACCAATTTTAGTTACTTTATGCATAAACTAATTACTAACCCGATACTATAGATTTTGTTGTCCGAAAAAAATGATTTTTATTTTTATTTTTTATTTTAATATTCTTTGATATATATTTTTTACCAAAAAAAACCACTTGGATCAGCAGGGTGAAAATAATAAAAAAAGTAACATGATAATTATCATCTAATTTTGTAATAAGTAATAATAATAAGAGATGAGTCATTTAAAATTTTCACATTTCAATTAACATGTTACCGTTTCTAAACTCCATAAGTAGATGGATCATGTCCGGTCGATGGATCTTTTTCTCCTCGCGTTCTCGCATTATGCGTGTTACCAACTCTTTAAAGAAGTAGAGAGTCTCCTCCGTGAACATAGTCACTTTGAGCATCTAAAATAAAACAAAACAATGTAGGTAAAAATATTCTGTTTTTAGTATTTGTTGTTATAGCGGCAACAACAGACATACACCATGTGTGAAAATTTGAACAATCTGGCCATCACGGTTCCTGAGATACAACCTGGTGACAGACAGATGGACAGTGGAGTCTTAGTAATGGGGTCCCGTTATTACCCTTTGCGAACGAAACCCTAAAAAGTAAGTATGTAAATGTACAATGCAATGCATAATATACATATAGGTATAGGTAGGTACAGTATTTTATCCTAAGCCTTCCATACTGGCTACGCATCTGCAATCCTCTACTCTTGCGGATGTCCGTGGGTGGTGGTCTTCACTTACACTCGTTTGCATTCCTTGTCAAATAAAGAAAGCGTAGTCATAGTGCTTAAAGAAAAGTTTCTATGTAATTTTTATTTAAATAGTTTGGTTGTCACCTTCATTAGAGCAGGAAAGCCCTGAAAACCGAAAAACTTGAGCGTCTGAATGAACTTAAACTGTAGAGCTGTCGCTCCTAGTTTGTAAAATTGTGAATCGGCCACATTCTGAGAATTCTCTTTTATTCCCAAAAAGCACGAAGCCATCACATCGTTTGTGTAGCGGCTGGCAATGTCTTTGAAATCCACATCGTAGTAACCCTCTGTTGAGATAAATGGTAAACTTATCGTTCTGTTCAGGAATCAAAAATCATAAATTAGCACAGATATCAGATACACCATAGATTTTTAGTTTTGAAAATAGGAAGACATTTGGAAGTGCGGTGGCTCTAGTTGAATCGTTTCAGTCGTAGCGGAGTATAGAGGCATCAGTTTTTGAATAGATTTAGATTTCCTGTCTGTTGATAAGTTGGCACGCTTGGTTTCAACATAAATCGTGATTACATGGTGGTAAACTGCACAAGAAGGCTGAGGCAGTATAATTATATAAGTAAGTAAGTAAGTAAGTAAATGCTTAAATAATAATAATAAGTCGTATTGAGGAGATCGCTGTTTAGTGACAAAGCTACCTGTAAAATAAGTAAGTACCTACATACAATGTACCTAGAAGTAATTTTTAACCATGATACATTTGTAGGATTGTACTTCACTATAGCAGGGTGACCGGATGCATGACTGAATAAGTATTTCCAAATGTGTTTACTTCTCCAATTTCTACCTGAATTTAAGTTTTTCTTTATCCTGTTGATCATGTTGTCACCAGCTTCCATCATAAAAGGTATCATGGCCCGCATCTTGGAGCTGGTGAACACTGGACTCAAAGTCATACGCATATCCTTCCACTTCTGACCTGAAAAGAAAAACAAAGTAGTAGGTATGCTAAAACTGCCTGGCTGATCTGAGATTGGACAGACCACGTCAGCAGCATCAATCAAGCATTGCTACGCGCTACACTTGTAGCCGGTAGCAGCATTTTCCGATTTGTAGCGAATACTGCCTACGAACAGAAAACTCGACTGTCAGGTGTTTGGTGCTGAATGTGAGGATCAGAAAGCAGTTGTTGTGATGTCACGTAAGTCGAAGGTAGCTAATGCATTATACTCGATGTTGGATTTACTTGTTGTTTTTATTACCTTTTAGTACAAAAAGGGCTCGACCGAAGAGTGGATCCATCGTATCATCAACAACAGATGTATGGTCAAGGAAATGCTCGAAATCCTTCACAGTGATCTGTTTTACGAGCTCGATGTCTCTGATGATGACCACAGGCCTTATGAACTCGTAACTGCCCACAAACCTAGAATAAACAAGTAAATAAACATAAAATCAGGCCTAAACTACAGATTATAAATATTTAAGAAAGCTTTTGCCTGCGACTTCGTCCGCACAGAATCAAAATTTGTGCTAAAACTTCTTCCGCTCGCCTATCGAAAAGGTACAAAAACCATTCGAAAGCAAGTCGTACTTTAGCACAAAGAGATTCTAAGTAAAGTGTTATGTCATTGCACTTGTCGGCGCTGCGTGTTTAATACTGTGAGTAGGTATAATTAAAATTGTTTTTCAATACATTTGCTCGAAAAATTCACTTTCAAAGGATGTATTGCTCGTAAGTTAATTTTGCCGAACTAGTGCGTTTTTTTTTACAGTTTTTTTAATTTTACATTTTAAAAGTTTACAAACTAATAATATTAAATGAGAAAAATAAAAAATATCGAGTTATACGCAGAAAAATGTATAAATATACAAAACTAAGTAATGAATTTGCAAAATTTATTGTAATTAGTACAAACTGTAATTTAATTACCTCGGATTTTAATGATTTCCACCCTTTCGAAAAAATCGCAGTGGCTGAACGCGTCGAACCTTTGCCTGATAAATTTAGTTAACCTAATTAAAAACAAAACTTACGCATGCGCATTACGGTACACGGCCGCGCCATTTCTGTAAAACTTTGCGTTGTTTTGTGTTGTTGATTATAGTGTACAAAAACCAAACAAAATGAGTTCTTCAAGTGATGAAGTCGACAATAAGATGGAATTAACTCCGCCCGATAATTTAAGTAAGGCGCAAATCGCGCAAAATAGTCTTTTGCCATCAAAATCTCGGGAAAGGTATTTATTCTACAATGTTGTGTTATTAATTGCCTATTTTCTCACAAATGTATTGAAAAACGTCGTATGATACACGGTTGGCAAGGTTTTACAAACTCGTGACGATGAAAACCCAACTCTATCAACTCGTCAACTCATTTGTAAAACCTTACTTACCAACCTTGTATCAAAAATAACTATTGTTTATATAGTTTAACAGTTTACAGTTTATGTCACATATAAATAAGGGTACGTATTCAGTTACATAAAGTTAAAATACCTAATGGTTCAAAATACTTAAATGCGATTTTCTCAGATTTAACAGATTTTTTTTAAACTTAACCTAACCTAACCTATAGATTGGTTTGGATTCTATCTATATATTTAGGTTAGGTTAAGTTTATAAATTTCTAAGAAAATTGCGTTTAGGTATTTTGAACCATTAGGTATTTTGAACTATTAGGTATTTTAACTTTATGTATTTTAATACGCACCCATAAATAAATTATTCCAAAATTTTGTATGGGAAAAGGTTTCGTAGAGGTAATTAAATACATCAAATTTAGTAGGTAGGTACTTACGTCAAGAATTACAATTTATTGATAAAATAATAAAATTCAAGCACCAAATTATAAATTATCCTTGTTCCAAATTGTATCCAAATCCATTTAATCGTTTACGCGTGATAGAGTAATAATTAAATTAATAATATTCAGACAGATCTGATGCATGGATTTGTTGTACGCATCATTTTGTGCCAAAATACCATGCCTATTATCATAAGGCTATAAATTACTTATAACATATTCAAAGGATTCTCGGATATAAGTAATAACGTTAAAAAGACATTCTTGATGTTGTCAACGGGATAAATAAATAGACCGCGATTACCTTCCACCCGTCTACCCGTGGTCATGATGCATGCGACTGCGTCGAAACATAGGAAGATCGTTAAAGGTAATCGAGGTTTATTCTATATCCCGTTGATAATTACTTACTTTTCTTCTGGGAAGCTTGTGTAAATTTTGTCGATATTTTCAAAGAACTGTGCCATCTGGAACGTCAGTTTCGCCATGTCACCCAAGAACGGGATGGGAGTCAGATTCTTCACGCCATGTCTGCTGAACCTGGTGTACACGTGATACAGGTACAGCACCAATGGCAGGACCAGAGTTAGCACCCAGTACACCATCTAGGAGTAGGAATATCCAGTTTGCAGGTATTATATTTAATATCATAAATCTATACATATAATAAAAAAGCGGTTTTTTTTATTGTATTGTCAGATTCATACTAAAAGTGACAGCTAAAACTTGAACTGAGTCGGAATTAGGACGTCATGGTAGGGCCCCTGGAAATAAAATTCCTATCCTGAGATACAATTTTTTTTCTCCGCTCATCTGCGTAGGAGACATTACCACCGTCTGTCAATTTTTAAATGTAATATTTTTCTTTAGAGTTATAAATAAGTTAAATAAGTTTAATTAACTATGAACTATACTTGTCTAAGCGGAACTGAGCCTAAAGTAGGTATATGTCTGATTTTTTTCAGTACCTATTATCTCGCGACGAAATCTATTATTTTTTTGCCCCGGACATGTAAAAATGCCACTCCGGAAAACTGCCCTCTAAAACATGCAACATTTCAGGGAAAATATTTGGTTAAATTACATCTTATGTCTGTATTGATAAATAACTCAGCAAAAGGACAATAAATTTTACGATCGGGTCGATTCTCCATGCTTACCCGGCTACCCTTTAAAGCCAATCGGACCAACCGTTGTAAAGTTTCCTCTTACGGAGACGATCCTGGCCGGGCCACCAAAACTCACTACCACGTAGGTATATTGTCTTCTGACTTACAGGAGTATGCAAAGTATCAGCTCAATGGAATGAAGCCTTCTATTTCTACTTTAATTGAGCTAAATAAAAGCTAAATAAAAAGTTTTGATCCTCAATTAGGTACCTAACTTTCTAGAAGTTTTTAAAGTAAATTCTAGACTAGACTCTTAATAATCTAACGAGGTCTCTCAGAATTTTCCCAAATATTTCAGCAGGGTGGTTCGGTTGGGTTATAGTTAGAGTAAACACCCCTATAAGGCTTTAATTGAAGTTTCTGATCCAGAATTTAGTCCCGCCCTTGACGAGGCTCAGTTTGAACATGGATCAATATACCTATGGAAACATTGGTCAACTATGGTTCAAAAATCTTGAAAAACATTTACATGGCTACTCGGTCAAACTAAACTAAACATCTGCTGAAAAACTCCGAAACAATTTTACTATAATGAATTTTTGTAGTCACTTACCTTTCCACAGCTTTGTTTCTAAGTGGAGTGAGACAACTTGTTGCGCCGCTACTCAGAGCTTGACTGTCATCCATCTTATAGTTAATTGTATTAAATAATAATGATATTGAAACATTTCTGAAGCTTAGATCAAGGTCATGTCTAAGAACGTTAGGTAATTTTTTTTCATTGCTCGGTTCTACTTCATCTGCGTAGGTAGAACTCGGTTTTGCCGTCCTGCTTAAGCGGTTAAAAGTGTCTGCATCAAAACTGAGTCGTAAGAATCCACCCAGAGACTTGTATCTTGTAAAATAAGTAGTCTTTGACATTCTAATCCGTTTAAATGGTGGCTTTGGCACTCGGCAATCCCTACTAATCCCTACTGATATTATAAATGTGAAAGTAACTCTGTAAGTTTGTCTATCTGTTTTTTAGGTTTTCACGCCAAAACCACTGTAATGATTTTAATGAAATTTGGTACGGAGGTAGTTGTAGTCCCGAGGAAGAACATACGATAGTTTTATCTCGGAAAGTCGCATAGTTCCCGCGGGATAGCGATAAACGAATTCTGCGCAGACGGAGCAGTTTAACTATTCTATTAGGTTATTAATAGCTACCGACCCGTGGTCCAACTAATTCGTCCAACCAAGAAAAAATGCTGCCATTATTTTGAATCACTCAATAATATTTTAATGCAAAAATAGGTAGGTTTTGTTAGTTAGGTAAGTATCTTCATTTACCCGAGGGGCAAATACCCAGAAAAAGGGTTCCGCTCTCGAATACCAGTTGGACAAACTGTAGTTGGATCATGGGTCGGGAGCGGTGATAATTTTGTTTAGAGGAACAGGATAAACCATCTCTATTTACAGTAGTGTTTCTTTCCTCCTTGGGTCTTTTATGTGTTATTTTTACAAACATTTTAGTATAATGATGTAGAAGGGAATAGAATATACATAGGTACTTAATAAAAAAATTGTTATCGAAATGTTTTTAATTAGAATTTATTAAAATTAGCTGGCTTGAAGTGAAAAAAACTTTTATTTATTTATTTAGGTATGAAAAACTTAATTTACATTGTGTTTTATAGGGTAACGGCAGCAGTCTAATGACCAAGGATAACGAAGGGATAGTAATTTATTTTACAATCATCATTTTATAAACATAAAGATAATTATCTTTAAATTAAGAATAAATTGTCTATTACCGGTGCCTTTCAGCTTAAAGTATCGTCCAATACTGGTGCTATCACCCCAGTAGCTGTATTAGAGTCAATAATAATCTTTCAGTCGCTGCTTTTCGAAATTACAAGATAGTTTTTTATTCCTCTAAAGTATTTACACCAACCGGAGTTGATACTGAGTAAAATTCAAATATTTTATTAACAATCATAATCAATTAACATATATTATAACATAGTCACATCACATCTTTGTCAGGTAAGTAGAACAATGTTGAGTCACCGACTTTTTGCCATCAGTGGCGTGCAGTGGGGAGTCGTCAAGATAAAATATATAGGCACCGTAAAGACATTCAATTTCATTATCTATATACTTCAATATTCATAAATTTTCAACTTATTATAACCATGATCAGGATTTAGTTGCTTCTTTGGTTTTGTTTGTTTCTTCAATCTGGCAACATACAATAAGTTTGTAGGTAAACCAAAGGTAAACAGTATATTTGACATTGAGATGACAGTCACAACAGTTAGGATTACTCATTTTTTTTCATTTCCTGAGGAATGTGGGATAATTGCCTATTCAGCCGCCGTGTAAAATTTACGAAAAATCGTATCTGATTTTTTTACGCAATTATATTCAAATTGAGCCATTCTTAACCCTTAAATGCATCGTGTAAGATGCATCGTACATAACCAAAATATGGTTAGTGTTTGAAAACAAGCCACATTTTTTTTTTTTGTTCTTAAGAGTGATTTTGCAAGGAAAACTAACGTATTTTCACATATATTACTGATTTGTTAGCAAAATTGTGTTAAAAAAAGTTATAAGTGTTTATAAACAAGATGGCGGAAATTTAGAAAAAGTTAAATATTGAAGGTTTTTGTTGAGCCTGTTTGTCGGCTTTTAAGCTAGTAAGTAATTTTTTTTTATTCAAACCTTGTAACTCATACCATAACGATGTTATGTTTACTAAATTTAATAAAATTTCAGTCTAAAAGTAAACAATATTTGCATATTTGATCATGTACGAACTAGCTTACATTATGCACTCCCAGCACTTTTACAATACTTGAGCAGTACCTACCTATTGAAATTATTCTTGGTAAATAATTTAACTCGTACATGGTTTTGATTTTATTAGTTGTTATTTTATTTCATATTTCTTATTAATTAGATAAAGAAATAAAGGAAGGAATTGTGAGTACGGCTTTATCTTCGATTTATTATTTGCTAAATTTTCTGTGGCTAGATTAAAAGTTAAGAAATAACCTTAATAATTTGTAATTATTTCTAGCGTCTACGTGTAGCCATTATTAATACATATCGAGCAAAAAATGGTAAAAAAATATTTTTGTTGTATGGAAGCCCCCTTTAAATATTATTTTTATTTTATTTTTAGTATTTGTTATTATTGTTGCAATAAAAATACAACATCTGTGAAAATTTTAACCTCCTTGCTAGTACGGTTCATGAGATACAGCAAAAAAAGCCAACAAATACTCTGTTGTATGGGAGCCCCCCCTTAATTATTATTATTCCCGGTTTTACCCTTTGGGTACGGAACCCTAATTAGCTAGCTAAGCGAACGGACAAAACGGCGGGAAAAAGACAAAACTTAATTTAGGTACGTAAAAAAATTAAATGAATTTATTTAAACTAAATCCAAGAAAATTAACAAGATGAAAGATGGACATGTGTTTCTTTACTAGTTAAGTGTGTGGTATCTTTACCAGGGTGTTACCCTTTTCCTAAGGGAAACGGCGTGATATTAAATAATAAAATAATGCTTGAACAGTATATAAACTGTATGTATAAACTATATGACTGTACAAGCATTATATTTTCGAAAATGTTTAATTCATAGTACCTACAAACATTTTAGATTTCAGATCTGCCATAGGTCGTGTATAGGGCTATTTTATTTTGTGGGGAATGCATAATGTAAGCTGTATCGACATTTTGATTAGTAGGACAAATTTCACCCAAAAAAGGTTCATAGATTTTTTTTATATTTTCCTCGTGTTTATTACGCCATTAGGTATCCACATTTTATTTCAGGACCGAAAAAAAAATCATGCATTTAAGGGTTAAAGTACTCTATATTTTCTAAAAAATATATACAAGGGGGGGGGGGGGGTTAAAAAAATGAACACTCCCAATTTGTACGCGCTGCCAACTCTGGCGAACCCCTACTGCACGAGCTTGCCGTTCAAGTAATTAGAATTAGTCAAATGAATGACTTATAAAAGAATCTTAAAATCTTTTGTTTGTACTCTTTTCTTAAGTCGTATCCAGTGCCCTCCTTTCATTACGACGTTGAAGGTACCGGGGGTCAGTTTGATGGGCCAGCAGGTCTTCTCGCAAGGGGATACCTCCACGTGCTGCAGCAGCTGATAGACCATCACCTTAATCTCAAACGGGGCAAATCTGGAGACTAAACAAACAATTGAAATTATACACACACAAATTTATACATTACAGAACTAAGTATAGACTGTATAATCATAGTTTCGTACTTTCGGAATATCATGCTATCGAATGGTTGCTGGCTCGACTGTTACTGGGTTGAATATTCGCTGGGTCGAAATACTTGTGTGTGGCCGAAATTGTATGTACCCATCGACAAAACGTAATCTAGACTTGCATGCTTTCGGTCAGTGGTATATCGAAAGTTCATTGGCTCGACTATTATTTAGTTCAGGCACATGAGTTGTTAACTTAGATTTATAAGGAAACTTTGTTCTTAGTTTTATTTTTGTAAACATTATGAATAAATTATCTTTATCTTTTAACTTTATTATTGTATCGAATACTCGCTAGATCGAAATACTTGTGGCCGATATAATATAATATGTACCATCGACAAAACGTAATAGAGTTGCATGGTTTCGATCAGTGGTTTATCGAACGAAAGTTGTTTGGCTCGACTATTATTGTGTCGAAATTCGCTAGTTTCTTAGTTTTGCTATCACCTACTTGTGTGTATCAAATTTGAAGACTAGTTATTATAGTTACTGAGATAGGGTCACTTGGAATCGAATATATAAATCCCGTTTTTTCCTTATCCCGAGAGAATTTCCAAAATTCCTTCCTTAGTGGATGCCTACATTGTATAAGATATCTATGTGCAAAATTTCAAGTCTCTAGGTCCAGTGGTTTGGGCTGTGCGTTGATATATAGTTAAGTCAGTCAGTCAGTCAGTCAGGACTTTGAATTTTATATATATATATAGATTTATTTACGAAAGTTATTCCAAGGGCTCACATACTGAAGGTAGTAAATATAATTACGTATGTAGTACGTATATAAGTTACGTATGCAATAGTATACTTACATAACTTAGGCTTTGGAAATAATTTTGTGATCTTATTATGAAACCTGAAATTACTTAATTTCATAGTTAATTATTTCTCGTGTAGGGCTCCAGTAACAGTCGAGTCAACGAACATTCGTGTCTCAGATCTTCTATGGGATGACAATCGAAACTTCAATTTCGATTTGATGATCTTCCCCCTTATTCATAAACGCTCTGCAGGCTTCTGCTAACTTAGCAATCGTTTGTCCTTATCTGTCACTTTGACATTTACCTTTTACAGAAAAGGACAAACGATTGTTAAGTTGGCAGAAGCCTATAGGCTTATAGTAATCTCTATAGAGCGCTTATGAATAAGGGGGTTATTGTTTCTACGCTTTTCGACCCAGCGAATGTTCAATTCAGTAACAGTCGACCTAACGAATAATCGTGTCTGAGACCTTCAATAAATAATAAAATAAAATAAAAATTGTTTATTTCAGACATTAATCCATATTTCGTTAGTAAAACATTACCTTATATGACTATGTTAGTATATGCATGCATATTTGAATGCCGTTCGGACCAGTGTGTGGTAATGCCACTGTCCATCCTGCCAGCCAGCACGTCCAGGAGACTGTTGCCGCCGCCGCGAAGGCGCTGCAGCAAGTTTTTTTTTCTTTTTATATTTGAAATGCGTTGCGCACTTTTTTGGTATGTTTTCTTTCTGGCGCGGGTGTGCGTGTGTGTAGTTTTCACTTCTGCCGGCACTCCCGGAGTGCAATCCGTCCGTTTTTTTTTACGCTTTTCGATCCAACGAATACTCGATCCAGTAACAGGTGAGTCAACGAACATGGATAGGATGATATTTCGACAGTACGTATACAAAAAACTATGATATACAGTCCTAATTATATATTTCATCTTTTACTAGTTATATCTGATACATTTTGCTCTACCGTTGAGCTGTGATGATCGCCTTTTATCCATTCAAATTACTTACCGATACAGTTCCTTGCTCCTAATCCGAAGGGAACGTATGTAAAAGGTTGGATCTTGTGCTGATTCGCGGGGGAGAATCGTTCTGGATCAAATTTTGTGGGGTTCGGGAAGTACTTTGGGTCTCGATGGAAGGACCAAGCCGGGATTCTTACACCCTCACCTTTGCGGATCTGTCAATGAAATAAATTAACCTTCTTAAAGACAGCTTGAAAAATAATAATAGACCAGTAAGTAAGCCATACTGGAAAAGTTTGTTTGAAATCCGAGCCAAAGGAGAGGTTTTTTATACGAGTCCAGTATGGCACTTAATGGTTGAAGCTTGTAGGTATAGTGCTTTCTCAGACATGAAACAAAAAACTACTAAGATAAAATGTAATTATCCTGGTCTACTTACAGTAAAACATCGGGAGCTCGTTAAATGTTATCTCGGTATACGTCCAGTAAATATCGGGATCTCATTAAAAATTATCTCAATTTACGTTCAATAAAATATGTCTTATGTAGTTAACCCTTGACTCTTTCAGTCCTCTCGAGACCATGGATGCAAAGTCGCGTCCGAAACGTCGAGGTATTTTCAAAAATACTTTTTATTTACGTGACTAAGTCCCGTTTTTCTTAACCTTGACTCATTTAAAAATTACTTACAATGTAATCTTCAGTGGCATTGTCGTTGGGTTTCCCCAAATTATAGTCCTTTGTGCAAAGTCTGTCCATAGCACCACCCGGTGTCCATAACCTCAGCGTTTCTGTAAAAAAGTAAATTACACTCAATTGCCGCAGCAGCAAATTTTTCCATGGTATCAGTATCAGTACCAACGGCAATATTTGTATCCTTACCAGATACAACCATGTCCAAGTACTTCATCTCATGTATGGAAGTAAAGTCAACCTTGCCGCTATTCTTTCTGTCATGCTCTCTGATTTCTTGCACTAGCTTATCCTGGACATCCACGTTAAAAGCAAGCTCATGAACCAGGAAAGTCATCAATTGAGCGATTGCTTCTAAGCCCCCGATAGAAAAGAGTATTGCTTGAGCGATAAGGTCTTCATCTGACAACACTAAAAAAATAATGTTTGTGATAAACTTAATGTCCTCACCAATTTCTTTTGTAGTTTTTGAACCAGGTATGATTTTCTTACCTCTACTGTTACTATTTTTTACTACTTTTGATTCTTTAACAGTTGCTAGTTTAGCTTCACCGGTCGATTCTTTATCTTCTTCATTAGTTACACTATCTGAAATATGAATATTTATGGTTACTCAACTCATATTGTAAACATTTCGCAATATGACAAGTTATTTTTATTGCACATCAAGAACAAATCTCTTTAATTCTAATACGATTTTACCACTAGGTATAACATTAGTAACATTAACTACCGTTCTTAGCTTGCATAAGTGTGTGGATCAAATCCGGCCGATGGATCTTTGCCGCCTTGCGTTCTCGCATTATACGCGTTACCAACGCTTTGAAGAAGTTTAGAGTCTCCTCCGTGAACATTCTGATTTTGAACATCTAAAATGTGAAGACAGTGCGTTGTACGTGAACGTTTTAGAATAGTCTAGGATCTAGGAGTTTGTTTAAATGTCGTTATTTCCTTCGTGATTCGTGGTTACTGACACAACAATACAATCCTACTAATTGAATTCTGAAAAACTCAGAGGCGAGCCCGGGGATTCGAACCCAAGACCCTCTGCTTAAGTTGCCAAACCACTAGGCTACCACGGCTTTTTTAGAGGCAGGTTTTCGGCGGTAGAGTGACGCACCTTCATTAAACTGGGAAAGCTCTGGAACCCGAAGAACTTAAGCGTCGCTAAGAATTTGAACTCAAAAGCATCCCTTGCCAGTTTGTAGAACTGTGAATCGACGTCATTCTGTGAGTCCTCCTTTATCCCTAAAACGCACGAGGCTATCACGTCGTTTGCGAAGCGGGTGGAAAGGTCTTTAAAATCCACGTCGTAGTAGTCTTCTGTTGAATTAATAGTAAATTATTAGCTAATGGTATAGTAGCAGGTGTTGTTAGTATGTGATTAGTCGCGATTAGTACCTATTAGTAGCACGCGGGCGGAAATTTCCACTTCCTGGCCAGGGGAAAACGTAAAATTGTGTACACACTTAGAACGGTGATAAAGAAAGCCTCAGATCGCATATTTATCGCTCTCGCTTTTCGCTCATACGATTAGTTCCTGCGATCTGAGACATTCTTTTTTTTTTGTTTTGTGTTGTACTGATTTGTGGTGTTTAATAAAAAGTATTTGTATTGTATTCTTTATTTTGCCACCCTTGGGGTGTAATGTTCTATTGTTATGTTTATCACACGATGGTCCCAACGGAAAATCAAGCTGTTTGGCCTGCACAACGCTCAGTTAGGACAATTTCTAAATTTTTACTATTAATGATTTCTTTGTGTTTCTTTCAGCTTGCATTGTTACGAATAAACTTTTTCGTTCTTTTTAGGGTTCCGTACCCAAAGGGTAAAAACGGGACCCTATTACTAAGACTTCGCTGTCCGTCCGTCCATCTGTCTGTCACCAGGCTGTATCTCAAGAACCGTAGTAGCTATGGGGCGTCCATAAATTATGTGAGATGTTTAAGGGGTCGAGTCAAATATAACGCATTTTTTTTTGGTAATACTATTTTGGTCCATTTAATCCAGCGGTCGTCACACTTTACTGGCCAAGGGCCACATATATGACAGTGTGAGTTCCAGGGCCGGGCCGCAGAGTATGTGAAAGCGGTCCAAGAGACTGACTATTGAAGCAATTTACTTTACCGCGGGCACACGGCGGCCACGACGTACAAAATCTGCGTTCTGAAATGAACACAGCCACGACGTCGTCTGTACACGCGTCAATGTGTGCGTAAGATACACAGGGCTGTCTATCGCAAAAAACTAGTACTACATATAAGTACTACCAATGACATAAATATACTAAAGATATGGCTTAGATGTGTGCAAATAAATGTACTTAATCCACACTTAATCGTTATCTATTTATTTAAACTTACTTAAAATGTGTCTGTCTGTGTATTTAAGCATTATTATTTTCAATTACAATAGATGTACGACAACAAACTTAAGCGAATGATTCTGTAGTTATTTCATGTATTAATCGCGATAATTTCAGAAAGCATTAATTTTCTAATGTTTTATAAAATGAAGTAGGTAGGATAGGTTTCCGAACTTGTGACGTGCGGCCGACATACATCGCGTCGCGAGCCCTACTAGTTGCCAGCAGCTTTCCGGCAGACTGCGCTTGAGGGGTGGGGTAACTCGAATAGGTGCGGGGCGGAGCGTGGCCATTCTGTACGTTAGTACTATTATATATTCTGTGCCGCGGGCCGCAATTTGACGACCACGGATTTAATCCATTGTAAAATTTCTTATAATTAAACTCTCAGCAATATTGATTACTAGTCTTAACTAGTCATAAATAAAAGCACGAAGCATTTTTTTTTCTTTTTCCAATAACAATCCAACGCGTTTACGTAAGAAACCCACATTTTGAAAAATCTCACGTGAGATGAGGGGTTGAATAAAATCTCACGACATCTCACCAGAGGGGGAGGGGGGTACAGAAAAATTAAAATAACACCTCACGTAATTTATGGACGCCCCCCTAGACAGTTGAAATTTTCACAGATTGTGTATTTCTGTTGCCGCTATAACAACAAATACTAAAAACAAAATAATAGTAATAATTAAACGAGGCTGCCATACAAAAAACGTGTTATTTTAGACCATTTTCATGGCTATCACTCGCCGAGCTAAATCTCAAGAACCGTAATAGCTAGACAGTTGAAATTTGCACAGATTATGTATTTTTATTTTGGCTACAACAACAAATACGTTTTTTGCTGCATCTCATGAACCGTAATAGCAAGGAGGTTAAAATTTTCACATGTTGTATTTTTATTGCCACAATAATAACAATTACTAAAAATAAAATAAAAATAATATTTAAGGGGGGCTTCCATATAACAAAAGTATTTTTTTTACCGTTTTTTGCTCGATATTAATAATGGCTACACGTAGACGCTAGAAATAATTACAAATTATTAAGGTTATATATTTACTTTAAAAATAAATAGGTAAAATAAAATAAAATCAGCACCAGCCTTTTTTCTGGTACGAAAACGGAACCCTTCGTGCGCGAGTCCGACTCGCACTTGGCCGGTTTTTTCTTTTTAAATTTAGGTTGAATAAATTTTGATCAGGCGTGTCTTTGAGGATGTTCATTGCCGACCTTGCTACGGTTCCGCCATTTGTGTATCCATGCATATTGTCTGATCCTATATCTGTTTTTCATATATTTTCATTTTGTGTTGTTGAAATATTTCATTTCTAAATAGTACTGCATATAAGTAATAATATTACCTGAGTCTAAGTTTTTCTTAATTTTGTTCATCATGTTATCACCAGCTTCCATCATTGAGGACATCATCATTTTCATTTTGGAGCTGGTGAAAGCACGAGTTATGGTAACACGCATGTCCTTCCACTTCTGACCTAAAAAAACTTTATAACATTATTCCGTGCTGGGGCCTTACCATGACGTCCTAATTCCAACTCAGTTCAAGTTTTAGCTGTCACTTTTAGTATGAATCTAACAGCGAGCGAACCTAAACTGAATTGCATTAAGACGTCATGGCAAGGCCCATGGTCTGGGTATAAAGAAATTACACAGAATGTACAAATTGTACCAGCTGCTTTTCTTTCTGCGAGAATCTTAGGAATCATGTTCTAGGCGATGCATCTTTAGGTCTTGTTAACCCTAGGCATAAAGTGTCATTCTATGGAACTTGCTATATAAACAAACTGCCATAATTAATTTAATAGGTGGGGACAAACGCGATCATCTCACTATTTAATTAATTATGATTATGATATTGTTTAAACCACAACTGGATACATGGTCATCCTATTTACATTAATAAAATTATTGAAGCGAAATTCCCCGAATTCCCGGTAAGCCTTAGACTAAGCGCGCATGGGAAACATTAATGTCATGGCGGCAATGGGTTCTCTGTCTTTACAAAGACAAAAACAGAGAGATCCGACTGCCACCGTGACAAAATGTCACCCAGTGCGCACGACTTAAAGTCGTCGCAATTTAAAAGGCCCGTTTTGACAGTTCACGCCCATGAAGTTCTAAATTTTTTACCGATCGAAATGTTCTGAAGGTAATTTGCATTTTTCATTGATGGGTATCGCTCACTCAGCGAAGTGCTGTGCATAACGATTTTTTCATATTATCCACAGACTATTGATAATCGGTTAAGGAAAAAATAAACCGATCAAGATAATTTTTTTTAAGGCCGACTCGCACTTGGCCCGTTTTATTTATTTTATTTAGACCAATTAATTACTGAATTTCACCAGCTGTGTAGTGATATTTACTGAAAATTATGACCTTGGAGCTCAAAGCCGTAAACAATGGCAGCACTGATTTCTATAGAATGGCTCGTCTTCATCATCTGAAGAAAATGATTGACTGATGATTCACTTTTTCTCATTTTTTTTTTGTGATTGAGTGAATGTTATTGTAATCAAAATATTAAATGAAAGAAAATTGACTTTTCGTAACATTGTATCATTTCAAAATACCTATAATATCAATTTAAGTTAAATTTTCTAATCAGAACTTTAATCCAATGCACTTTACAATACATATTCAAATCGATCAAATACTCATGCAAACTTGAATCGATTTATCGTGAGTATCGAGTACCGAGTCATATGGTTACATCACTAGTTACGTCGGGAAGACGAATGTCAAAACGGGCCTTTTATTTTGCGACGACTTTAAGAGGGTGCATCCGTGCTGAGCTCGCAACGTCGCATTTTTGGTGAATTTTTGCGATTATTTCAGAGAAATTGAATGAAAGTTTCAAATATCCGTCTGTAGTGCACTTCGTTTTTAGTGTATTACCCCCTTATTCATAAACGCACTATAGGCCTCTGTTAACTTAGTAATCGTTTGTCCTTATCTGTCACTTTGAGATTTACCTTTCACAGAAAAGGACAAACGATTACTAACTTAGCAGAGGCCTATAGTGCGTTTATGAATAAGGGGGTTAATGTGTCCCATGCAATGATTAATGGTGATGGACTTTTATTTTCGTATTGAAGGGATAAAATACTATATCTCGTTTAATAAGAAAATAAAAGTCCATCACGATCAATTATTGCATTAGACACATTAATACACTGAAAACGAAGTGCACTACAGACGCACATTTGAAACTTTCATTCAATATCTGTGAAATAATAGCAAAAAAATCACCAAAAATGCGACGTTGCGAGTTCAGCACGGATGCACCCTCTTAACTATCTTGCGTCAATAATAAACGACTTTGTTGGATTTGACAATGACAGCTTATTACTCATAATTCAAGTATAGAGCTTTCAAAAGAGGTTGTAGGTTCATACAGTAAACCATAAATTGGGTGACAATGAAAATTGGTCTAAAAATGATTCGGAATTAAAATTATCACAGAAAAAAAAGGGTTGGTTCGATGTATATTATTATTGTACATCTGAAATGGTCAAACTATTAAAACATAAAAATCATAATTATATTTATTTATTCATGACAAATTTGCACCTTAACAGCTAAAGCCTAATACATTTGTTGTTTCGGTTACCTTTTAATGCAATGAGTGTCCGGCCGAAGAGTGGGTCCATTGTATCATCGACAATAGACGTGTGATCGAGGAAATGCTCGACATCCTTTATAGTGATTTGTTTTACAAGCTCGATATCTCTGATAATAATCACAGGCCTTGTGAACTCGAAGCTACCCACAAACCTAAATAAAATAAAAAGTTTCAGAATAGGGCTTAAACTACAGAATATGATCATTTTATTACACAGATAGGGAGATGCCAGTTTTTTCCTGCTCTTTGGACTTCTCGAAAGCTTTTAACATTGTGACTTATGATAGTTATGATTTGCTACGGAAAAAGCTACGGTATGAAATCATGTTTTCCCTTAAACAACTTGTCGACCATTGTTCTATGATATTTCAGCATATACGTACTTATGTAGTTAGGTTAGATTGATAAAACACTCCTGTAATTTTTTTGTTGTTAATTTGGATTTAAACAAAAGTAATAATTTTAAAAATGCTGAAAAACACATGGATGTTCAGTGAAAATTACTCAATCAACTGCTTAGATATAATTTGAACACATTGCGTATATGTCTGCATGCAAAAAAATCTCCACTTCCAAATCGTAGCCAACATACTTGCACGCACTCTTATGAAATACGAATTACTTTAGAACTAACGTCTGACTGAACTTTCGGTTTCGGTTTCGATTTCGGCTGGTTTAGGCTTAAAAATTATGATTCGGTCTTATTAAATTATTAAATTATGAAACTAACAACATCGTACTTTCCGGATTCACTGTTTAGGGTAGATAAATTTAGACCCAGTTGGGTGTCACTATGACAACTTTAAGAAAAAAGATAGCTAGTTGCCGCTATTTACATTTTGTGTCAATACAAAATCTCATACAAAAAATTTTTTTACATAATTTTGCCAAAAATCAATATTAATATGTAATAAAAGTCACATTTATACTTAACTAGCTGTTGCCAGCGACTTCGTCTGCAAATAATTCGTTTATCGCTATCCCGCGGGAACTACACAATTTTCCGGGATAAAAAGTAGCCTATGTGCTGTTCTAGACTTTTCTCTATCTATGTGCCGAATTTCATCCAGATCCGTTGGGCCGTTCTGGCGTGATTGAGTAACAAACAAACATCCATCCATCCATCCATCCATCCATCTATCTATCCATCCATACTTTCGCATTTATAATATTAGTTAGATTAGATGGCATGATTGAGTAACAAACAAACATCCATCCATCCATCCATCCATCTATCCATCCATCCATTCTTTCGCATTTATAATATTAGTTAGATTATCATGTATTCAATATCTTTAAAGACTAATTTGTAATTAATTTTTTAATGAATTAAATCGACACCTATATGTTTTTTATTGATACTTATTTAATCTCTATTCTGAAATAGGTAAATAGTAGTAGTGGCATTAGGTATCAATAAAAGATACAGTTTCTGAAAAAAAAAATAGGTAAAGATTTTCACAATAAAATTTCTGTCCAAATAAATAATTAGGTAGCAAGCAACGTGTGGATAATCGGGAAATGAATGACGCTCGGGGTAGCGGTGCGGGGGGAGGGGCGCGCTCACCCTTATCTGACCAATGAATGCAAATTGCAAAAGCAATTAGGGTCGTTTCGCCAGTTTGCCGACCGTCGCCACTTTTCGACTTTTTTATCGACATGTTTGACTAATCGGTATAAAATAGCAATACTAACAAGTTTAGAAACTTAACAAAAATATCGTGGTAAACCCAAATAGTTCGGTTATACGCACACATAGACAAAATGCACGTTTGTAAACAGCGTACGGAACAAAAAAACAAATCAATCTAGGTTCACAACGAACACCTAACGACGCGTACTTCGTTGCGAAAAAATTTGTGAGGAGACTCACGGTTCATGGTATGTTTTTAAATGTGATTTTATGTTTATTAATTTGTTTGTTATTTGTATTGATAGACAATGAGTCTTATTATTTATTTAAAATAAGTATTATTTTAGATTTCTTTGGAAAATGTGTAAAATTTAATAGTCGGTAACTGGTTAACTCGTTTTCGTAAACACCTACTTCTCGACCGTTGCGGTCGAAAACTGGCGCCGCAGAGTCCAGTAAGGTTGCATCTTTTTTGACATATTATTGAAGAAACTACTGAACCTAATTTTTTAATTTGAATCTTATTAACACCAGAATTGTGTCAGCCAGTTTTCGACCGGATTATTTCAAATGTCTTAAACATTCCGCGTGTCGTAAACATTTGGTCGAAATCGGGATTTGTAATAACTGTATGCCATATTCCGACTACTATATTCGAAAATATACAGTTTTTAAATTAAAATTATATCTTTTTTGAACAACACACACACGTCATATATATCACATAACACGACACGTACTTTGTCCCGAAATCTATATTTTAGCTGATAAAATAAAAAAAAGTGCCCAACTACAGCTAAACAAGTTTTCAATTCAAAAATGACTTGCCTCTCTCCCGGGAAGCTTCTGTAAATCTTGTCGACATTCTCAAAGAACTGCGCCATCCCGAATGTCAGCTTTGCCATGTCACCCAGAAATGGGAAAGGAGCCAAATTTTTTACGCCACGTCTGCTGAACCTGGTGTACTGGCGGTAATATAGCACTGACACCAGGACAAGGGGTAGAACCCAGAGGAGGAACAGCATCTGTGAATGGAAATATAAATTTCAATACAGTTGCTCAATAAGTGCCCTATTTTTGGCTGTTTTGCGCGTAAGGTTCGTTTTTGCGCACTCGAGTTATTTTATTATAATGTCAGTTTGTACCTAGTACCTAAGCACCTAGGTACTTATCAGATATTTTTAGACTACCTAGGTACTCAGTGTTAGATAGTTCGATACAAATTATGCCATTACCAAAATCAACCCAATTATTTATTTAATTTTGACACAGTTGCTTTCCGATTTTATCCATCAAATTGGCATTGTTCATTTTTTTTAAGCTGTGCTTTTAACACCTTTTTTTGATAGAATGGACTATTTCAAGGAACTAATTTGAATATTATCGATACCTTTAGGTTCAATTGGCGTAAAGGACAAAATGCTACTTTTCAGGAGAAGCAAAAAACGTTTTTTTTATTTTTAAAACCTTCGTATTTTTTTTATTTGTGAACCTATTTCTTCGATGCATATGACAAAAGTGCTTAGAATTCTTCTCTCTACGCAGTAGAATGGTAACCACAACGATAAATAGCATACTTTAGAAGTTAAGTGTCCTTTACACCCCGGAAAAAAGCGTCGATAGTCCCTTACGCCCCGACCTTTTTAAAGAATTCAAAAGTTTTGAGGTTGTAAAGGTCAGTTTTTTATAAAATTATACAATTTTCGGATGTATAGCACACTATAATTTAGACGTTTTATGTTATTTTCCTTACATAACCGTAATTAAAGGTATCAATGACACAAAATATTTTACTATTTTCTAAAATGTACCTTTGGGAATTATTATATTTTTATTTTATTGGTAATGTAGTATTCAAATGTCATTAAGAGGCTGACAATCATTTGTGTCTTATTTGCAAAGACTTTAGACGCACGCTACGCTGCCAAAATAGTTTCTTCTCTATCACTAACAGGCACTCGAACCATATGTGTGAACAGTGGCACTGCTCAAAGTCATTGAGAAAGAAGAAGAAAAGAAGAAAGAAAAGAATATTGTAAATGAAAGCACGAATTATAATAATTGTAACAAAATGTTTGATCATTATAAGTATTAAATCAGGTAAGTAACATAAACATTAATAAGTACGTCACTTATATTCATCATTTAACGGAACCATACACAAAACGAGATCGTTATAAGTTAAATTTTGTATTATTTAGGTACCTATAGATTATGCATTTTGGTGTTTTTTGTTAAATATTGCTAACAAACGAATATTGCTTTCAAAATCTGTCTAATAAGGTATACCTATGTTTATACTTGTTGGCAATTAATGATTTCAGTTTATGTGAGCAATAACTAATGACAAATTGTACATGAAATCTTCCAATGACACTTAGTTGGATTGAATCTAATCTACCTATCTAATCTAACTATCTATCTAACTAATATTGTAAAAAAAAGAAGTCTGGAATAGCACATAGGCTACTTTTATCCCGGAAAATTGCATAGTTCCCGCGGGATAACGATAAACGAATTCTTTGCAGACGAAGTCGCTAGTAACAGCTAGTAATTAATAAGTGACGTGCTTAATATTTGTGAGCTCTTAGATACTTGATTTAAGATTTATAATATTTGGACATTTTGTTACAATTATGACTATTGTGCTTTCATTTAGTACACATAGTCTTACCCTGGGTAAATCTAAATGTTTTATTACATAAATAATCGTTTATAAATATAACTAAACTGTTTAAAATATGTATGTTAAATGAAATTTCAATGCTACATAACTAATAACATACATATTATTAAGATAACGATTGCTAACGTTTAACTTTAGCTAATCTATACGACAAGTATAAATACTTATAATTATAAAGAACAATACATATAATAACATACATAAATGACATTTTATCCCTTACAGCGTAGACAGAACCTAAGGTAACAAGACCTAAAGGCCATGTTCAGCATAATTGTGGGTATAGGTGGAAAGGGGAATCAGCAATTACAGTTATTTAAGAACTATTTAGTAAGTTACAGTGAACTATACACCCCAAAATTGTATAATTTTATATAAAACTGACCTTTACAACCTCAAAACTATTGCGTTCTTTAGAAAGGTCGGGGCGTAAGGGACTACCGACGCTTTTTTCCGGGGTGTAAAGGATACTTAACTTCTAAAATATGCTATTTATCGTTGTGGTTACCATTTTACTGCGTAGGGTGAAGAATTCTAAGCACTTTTGTCATATACATCGAAGACATAGGTCCCCAAATAAAAAAAATATTTAGCTTAAAAAAATATATTTTACTTTTCCTGAAAAGTAGCATTTTTGTCCTTTACACCAATTTTATTGAACCTTAAAGTGTCGAATTTATAGAGATACACTTACTTTCTCATCAAAATTAGACCTAAGGATTTATGTTTGTGTCTTAATCAGGTCGTATAATCCAAGAAATAAATATCTATTTGTATATACGTCCTTTACGCCGTAGTTTTGATTTGGTTTTAAAGTATAATGTATAGAAGTAAAGGTCGTAAAGGACAAATAAGTAAATTCAGTCCTATAAAAGTAGGTCTTAAAGGACAATATGGTAAATTTAGGTTTATACGTCGTTGTTTATAACTTCATGATTTCCTTTACGTTCCATGTGATTTCAGGTTTGTTACTTACACCCACAAAAAAAGCACATTTTGGTGATAAGTGATCCAAAAATATGGGGCGTAAAGGTCAAATTTTACGAGATATCAAAATTTTAAGTATACAGTTCGATAGAGCTTAAAATTCTGAACAAAACTGTATATTTAACTCATTTTCGGCATTTTGTCCTTTATGCCAATTGAACCTAAAGGTATCGTTATGCTTCTACGTAGCTTTGTTTATTAATAATAAATATTTTTTCGCTGTTTGATAATTTGTTAATTTAGACAGGATCCCAATCGCCTTCGTACAGAAATATATAAAAAAAACCGTTTTGTCTATGGTTTTGTCTATAATGTCAACATCATGGAGGACGTAATACAATTTGAATACAATAAACGGGACTGAGCACTCGCAGCTGAAAAACGAGCAGAGCGAGATAGTTCGTAGGGAGGAGTGTGTCCCTTTCTAACAGGGTGACGATAAGATTTTTGCTATGTGGGACAAAATTCGATCCTGCAAACATTCTGCTAATTGTTTATTGTAAATACTGAAGTTTTTCATTGGCTATGGAAATAAATCCTACTAGTCCTACTAATCCTACTCCTACTAATCCTTCCTACTTTCCTACTAATATTATAAATGCGAAAGTTTGCGAAACTATACTTATTCTGTTCTTTTACCGCAGAAAGAAGAAGAGAAAAAGCAAAGTTTAACTTTCACACTCAGAAACGCCAATTAACATAATAATTTAACAAAAAGATAAAACCAACTAAAAATAATGTACAGCAGGAAGGAGACACAATACACGAATTCATGGTCAACATAGTTGTTAGAAGTGTTACCATTAGAAATAAAAAAGCAGACTAGACAAAAATATATCTTTTATTATTTATTTAATACAACGAAATTAATGAATTTATAGTACGCTAACTTAAAACTGTTAAAATAACATGAAAATAATATTTGAATGGTGTTTCAACCTAGTTTTTTTTAAGCCAAACTTTTTGATCAAAAGCATTTTTTAGGCTGGCAAGATGAAAGAACGAGACACACTCCTCCCTTGTCGCTATCCCTCTCGGCGCAGATTAGCCTCTGTGTACGGCGCAACATTAAAAGATACTTTCTCCCCTTGTAATATGGTTTATTTTCGTAAATACAAATTTTCAGAGTACTCAGACCTGTTTATTGTATTACGTCCATGGTCAACATTGTCAACGTCATAGATCTGTGAATGTGTGTGTGAATTTAACGTCAAAAAAAAAAAACAATAACAATATTCGCGTGTTCGATTTATTTCCGTTCGTTGGTGTTATTATTGTTTTCCGTGCTGTGTTTGCTTTTTGGTTTCACCCCTGCACATCTTTCCTGACTCCTACTTACATTAAAGTGGTCTTCGCAACCATAAATCGTGAAAACATTGAAATATTCCACATTAGCTTGCATACACCATTCGTTCCGCAATTTTTCTCTGATTTTCACAATGATTTTGTTGGGGCTACAGTTCGAGTCATTGTTGCATCCCGGAACAAATCATTTTTTTATAAATATCCATTGTTTGATACAGTTTTATACTTTGAATTTGCTTTTATTTGTAATGTTTGCAGGTTAAGTTAGATGTGACGGTGACAGCATGACAGATACCGTAGTGGCGTAGATAAAGTTTTTTTTTCCATTTTTGTGGCAAACATTGAATGCCCGATTCTGACTAAAAACCCGGTCGTTAGATCAAACAAAGGTCAAAAGTACTTTTACAAAAATATCTGCAATCGTAAAGTATTTTTGAAATCGGACAAGATAAATCGGTTATTTGATGGTTTTCCTCCAAATGGTTTTCGAATTAGAGCATACTAAAAAAAATGAACAATGCCACAGAACTTTATATAAGGCTTATTTAGAAATGACAATTAGAGTGGTATGTCTTTCGAAAGTAAAAAAAATATAATATTAAAATTTTGACTTAGGTACCTGTCTTTTACGTATGTGTTAAAGATAAAGAGTCCAATTTAACTTAAAATATATACTTAATTAGGCTTAACAGAATGAAAAAATAATCACTACATATCACTATCACTACATAGTATAAAACAAAGTCGCTTTCTCTGTCCCTATGTCCCTATATCCCTATGTCCCTATGTCCCTATGTATGCTTAAATCCTTAAAGCTACCCAACGGATTTTGATTTTGATGCGGTTTTTTTAATAGATAGAGTGAATCAAGAGGAAGGTTTATATGTATAATACATGCATAATATACCGTGCGAAGCCGGGGCGGGTCGCTAGTTTAGTATAAAACAAAGTCGCTTTCTCTGTCCCTATGTCCCTATGTATGCTATTAAACCCTTTCCAAAGGTCTAATTAAATAATAATTCACTTTGGTAACTTTCACACGTTTATTGGCCCATACTCGGGCATAGTGACCGCTTACAATGAGTACCGTCTTAAGAATAATCGACAAATGAATCTACCGCCGTATTTATGAGAACGTGAACAAAGGGGCTAGTGCCACAGTAATCAAATCAAAACTAATAATGATCAAAGTATCATAAACACAAACCAAATCAGTTAAATAAGAAAAGTATAATAATGTTTTAATCAGATTATAAATGTTAGGTCATTGCTTAATCAAATGCTATGATTTAAATATATGTTTTTAAGTTAGCGCGGAAGTAGTATAGGCAGGCTTGTTGGTGGCGCCAGCCGGAAGCGTTAACACTCGGCCATCCTGCAACGGTCGCGTCCCGCGGCCAGCAGCCTCCCTCGCGTCTCTCCCAACCGGGTTCTGGAAAGTGAAAGATGCAGGGCAGTAAAATTTTCTTTTTTCCAGTATGACTGTAGAACTGTATTTGATGATATTTCATGTTCACACAGTCACGCTTAGATTCACATAGCAAGTTTAAGATCGTAAGTGGATATTATTAGCACACAGGTAACGTCACACAGCATGTTTAAGATCGTAAGTGGATATTAGCACACAGGTTACACAGCATAATGTTCACACAGTTATACTGGAGAGTATGAAAATATGTAATGTACATTTCGTTATAGATGTTTTTGGCACACAGGATATGTTCACACAGCCACTTAGTAATATTATGTGCTTAGGTTCACACAGTTTGCTGCTTCTGCTATTTGAAAAAGTCGTGAAACCTTATTTTACTGCCTTATTGCCCTTTTGCGGTTAAGTATCACACAGTCACACAGCTTTTTTTTTTTTGGTTTCGTTAAATTGATAAGTATGCTTTTCGTTATGTCACACCTAGTATTTATTATTTAATATGCTACTTGTAGAAAATAAAATTGTTGATTAGATTAATCAAATATAATATTATTTTATAAACAATAGGCAGAAAAATACATTTCTTCAGTGTCAATTATTTCATCGTCATATTATATTATACTAATATCGATTCAATCATTTAATGTAATTATGTACAAGCTTATATTGACACAACTTAATGTAATTTTGCAACACTGTTTGCAGAATTTTATTCTTTTCATAATGAAATAAAAGCTTGTACATATACCTAAACTAAACAAAATCCTTATCTAATTTTGTTAAATCATATCAATAACATCAGCGTTGGAATAAACATCAGTAGATAAATCTCATTCTCCAACGAGTAGCTCCAAAGAGTAGGTACATACATCACATTAGCTCTCTAAAAGATCGATTAAATCATCTCTATCAACATCACGATCGCTACCAGAACTATTATCCTCTGAAATAGTGGATTTGTACGGACGCAAAGTTTCAGCGCGAACCACTGCACTGAACCTTCTGTAACCTTTCATACCTTTAATACTAACAATCGTATAACGGTCAAGTGATTGATCTGCCTTGCATACTTTATACGGTCCTTTGTATCTACCGTCTAGCTTTCTTGTCACATTAGCGGAGGCATCCCTAGCTAGGCCCCCTTTCCACAGTACTAGTTGACCTACTCTATACTTTACGCACCTTTTGTGCTTTCGGTCAAACCTACTCTTCATAACGGTCATGTTCCTATCAATACGCAACTTAGCAGTGTCCCTTCTCTTAGTCAAATTCTGCTGTTGAGTTTCGTGGTCTTGAATATCGTGGTCTGGGATAGCGGGGAAACGAGAATTACTGTGCCCGAACATCAATTGGAAGGGTGCTATTGTAGTAGTGGAGTTTGGTGTATTATTGATTCCCCATACTACATCGGACAGTTTATAAGCCATTTAATAGAGTTCTATTCACGCGCTCTACCTGACCATTAGACCTAGGGCTCGCTATCGCATTAAGAACGTGCTTAAATTGGATTTCATCAGCAAATTGCTTAAAATAACGACTTGTAAATGCTTTACCTCTGTCTGTGATTACCCGCGCGGGATAACCGAATTGAGTGATAATTTCTTTGAATAATTTTATAGTCTCTACAGAACTACAATTCCTAGCAGCTTTAGCAAAAACAAACTTTGTGAACGAGTCTATCACCACAAGGACGTATGTATTTCCCCGACGAGTCTTAACAAATGGCCCTAAATGATCAGCGTGCAAAGTATGCATGGGGATTGCCGCCTTACTAATGGGGTATAACTCTCCTTCTAACTTGCCATAATTGCCTTTGCTAAATGCACACCGTAAGCAAGAGTTTATGTATTTTCGAATAAATCTAGTCATTTTTGGGAACCAAAATTGTGCTTTTATTGTTTTTTCACATTTTTCAAAGCCCAAGTGTCCTGCCTGATCATGAATCTTCTGTATCAAACCATATTTGGCCAACCTAGGAATAACAAAACGCTCTCCTGCAAGAGTTTTCCTATACAATATGCCTTCTCTAGACGTGTAATTTCCTACTATATCTGGGTTAGTGGTATTTTCGCGAAGTTGTAGCAAAATACTTTGTATGCTCTCATCTTGCATCTGTACAGTCTTTAACCAGTCCGATCCATCTATCATGAGAATTGAACTTGCTAAAGGGTTTCTACTGAGAGCGTCCACGTGTTTCATACGCTCTCCCGGTCTGTACTCGATCTCGATATCAAAGTCTTGAATGGTCAACCACCAGCGAGCAATTCGGGGTATTAAATCTTTTTTAGTAAGAGTGGTACGTAATGCTGCGCAATCAGTAACAGCTTTACATGGTATCCCAGACAAATAGATTCGGAACCGTTTAAGTGACTCTACTACTGCAAGAGTTTCAAGCTCGTAACTATGATAGAGCTTTTCTTCTTTTGTAGTAACTCTACTAAAATACGCTATAGGTTTTAGCATACCATCGCTTTGGTATTGCATAAGAATTCCGCCTAGTCCTAAGCTACTCGCATCTGTATGCAGTTCCGTAACTGCGTCCTTATCGTATATACCTAGCACCGGTCGTTCGACTAAGCGTTGTTTTAAAAGTATGAACGCATCCTCCTGCTTAGGGCCCCAACACCACTCTACATCGTTTTTCGTAAGTTCTGTCAAAGGCTGAGCTATCTGAGCAAAACCCCGAATAAACTTTCTAAAATAAGATGTCAAACCTATGAATTGCCTTACTTCGTGCACGTTACGAGGACGTCGGTATTGGGCAACACAATTGATCTTAGCCAGACCTGGTTTAATTGTTCCAGCAGTAATTTCGTGACCCAGATAGTTAGCAGAGCTTTTAAGAAACGAACATTTATTTAAATTGAGTTTTAAATTCGCTCTTATTAATAACTGCAAAACCTGTTCCAAAAGATAAAGCCCTTCTTCAACTGATACAGTTGGAATCATTACGTCATCTAAATATAGAGCAATATCTTCACTAACTCTACCTAGAGTCATTTGAATAAGCCTAGAAAATACCGCTGGAGCGTTTGATAGCCCAAATGGCATCTTTAAAAACTCGAACTGAGCAGATGGGGTAACAAAGGCCGTTTTACTAATAGAGTCCTCATGGACTGGTACTTGATAATAACCTTGCGCAAGGTCTAGCGTCGTGAAGAAGGATTTTCCCGTCAACTTAGTAACCTGGTCCTCTATGTGGGGTAAGGGATAACGATCCTTAACAGTTTGCGCATTCAAAGCCCTATAGTCTACGCAAAGCCTATAATCCCCACCCTTTTTCTTTACAAGTACCACTGGACTAGCATACTCGGACATAGACTCTCTTATAATACCCGCATTAAGCAAATCCTGTACTTTTTCGTTCACTATGGCATTCTCTTTATGTGAGAGTCTATACGGCTTACAAAACACAGGTTGGTCAGTAGTGGTCTTAATATGCATCGCTATAAGATCTGTACACCCTAACTCCTTAGTATTTCTAGCGAACGCGTGCTTATACTGATTAAGTAGCACAAGTAATTTATTTAATAAATCGTCACTGAGCTCGCCTACATCAATATCACATGCATTTATTTCAATATTTTCAGTACATTCATCTAATTGTAATATTGACGGTAAGATGTGATACTCGTCATTCGTCAAGTACTCTGCCCTCGCTAAGAGTTTATCAGCTTGCCAACTAATATCCTCACAACGTGTATTTATGACCTTCAAATAACACTGACCAGATCTTATGATCGCCTCGGGTATATGGTATGAAACGCCCCCTAACTGAACTGACACTGATCGCGTTAAAAATGGGTGCTCGGTTTCCCTATCGCTACAAGGGTAATCCACATAAGTCTCCACATACACACAGCTTCCTTTAGGTATAACACAATTGCATTTTAGATATACTGGGTACTTCGAGACATATTCGTTTCTATCTAATTTAATATCCGACAACACACTGTTCAGTACAGATGAGTTGACGAACGTCGCCGAAGTTGCTGTAGTAATCAAACTGATGTCTTTTTGATTAATCATTGGTTGACCGATTATTAAATCTATATCAGATAATTCACAAGCAGTTATTTCTACAGCTCCTTCTAGTGTCACATTATCAATACACACAGATATTTCACACGAGCCTAGCGAGTTTGAATGGTACCCTCCAAATCCTTTCATAATAACAGATGACGGTTTTATGTCGAGATTCAAAACTTGTGCTTTCACTAGTGTCAGCACATTTAGCTTACTTCCAGTGTCTATGTAAGCTATTAGAGGCTTACCATTCACACAGACTGATCGTTTATAAATATCAAGGTACACATTATAAGTAATATATAAAATATCACGAACCTTATTTCCATTTTGCTGTGGCGCGTTAGCTGCGAACCAGCACGTAGCGGAAGTGTGCCCGAAGCGTCGGCAGGTCTCGCACTGCTGCTGTTGCCGGCAGTCCCGCGCCTCGTGTCCCGGCTTCCGACACGAGTAGCAGATCTTGGGCAGGAGCTGCTGGTGCGGTGTGCTCGTAGTCGATGTGCCAGCGCTGCCTCTCTTCCACGTTGATGTTGATTTTCTTGCAGCGGACGCAGCTTCTACTCGCCTGAAATTTTCCAGGGAAGATAAATACCCGTAATATAGTTGCGCCGGTGTTTCGCACGAGTAGGCCTTCGCATTAGCCCTCAGCTCGTGTGGCAGACCTTTAATGATACACGATATAGCATCGGTGTTGTCAATGTTGCACTTCTTCAATAATGACAATTTATCATGATAGTATTTCGTCATTGTTTCGGAATCAGATTTAATCCTAGCCAACATTGTTTCAAGTCTTTCCACGTAATCAGTAGAACGAGGAAAAGCAGTTTGTAACGCCTTTTTCCATTGTTCCCAAGTGAGCTTGTAGTCTTCTAAATCATCGTACCATTCTCTGGCAGAACCCCGGAGACGAATTTGCATTACAAACTGGCGGTCTTTATTATCCCAACCATATACGTCACCGAGTTGGTCTATTTTATGAAGCCAACCGATCACATTACTCGTATGGCTATCAGGTCGAAACTTTGGTATAATGTCAGCCTCAGTCGGAGAAATCCGTCGTTTTTTTAAAAGGGGACATTGTGGGGTAGATTGTGAGGCACATTGGTCATGCAAGGAAAAAAAATCTGTACTTCCCTGTTCGTCCTGCGATGTTGATGCAGAGTCCGTTCGCGTTCTCTTCCTTCGGCCGAGTCCGTTAATATAGGGGCCGGACATTTTTATTTACCCACTTCTGAAGTATTAAACCCTTTCCAAAGGTCTAATTAAATAATAATTCACTTTGGTAACTTTCACACGTTTATTGGCCCATACTCGGGCATAGTGACCGCTTACAATGAGTACCATCTTAAGAATAATCGACAAATGAATCTACCGCCGTATTTATGAGAACGTGAACAAAGGGGCTAGTGCCACAGTAATCAAATCAAAACTAATAATGATCAAAGTATCATAAACACAAACCAAATCAGTTAAATAAGAAAAGTATAATAATGTTTTAATCAGATTATAAATGTTAGGTCATTGCTTAATCAAATGCTATGATTTAAATATATGTTTTTAAGTTAGCGCGGAAGTAGTATAGGCAGGCTTGTTGGTGGCGCCAGCCGGAAGCGTTAACAATGCTTAAATCTTTAAAACTACGCAACGGATTTTGATGCGGTTTTTTTTAATAGATAGAGTGAATCAAGAGGAAGGTTTATATCTATACATATAATAAAATTGTAACAGGTCGATGTCTGTACATCTATACATATAATAAAATTGTAACAGGTCGATGTCTGTACATAGGAGATATTAAATAAAAAATAAACTAAGGGGCCTCTATAAGCGCCATAGAAGCCAAAAATACAATTTTTAGAATTTTTGTCTGTCTGTCTGTCTGTCTGTATGTTTGTTACCGCGCTACGCAAAAACTACTGTACCAAACTGAATGCGGTTTTTTTAATTGTATTGCTGGAGGTCTAACTAAAACTCCCATGTCGCGTTTTTTTCGAAATTCCACCTAGAAGTCGAGATATAAAACAAAGGGGGGAGGGGGTCCACCAAAAATATTTTTTGATAAGTACATTATTTATTGGGATACCAAATGAAAGAGGAAGAAGTCCTGAGTTCAAAAATGTAATATGTTATGATAATACTAAGCAACAGAATAATAATAAAGTTTATTATGGGTTAATTAGTTCCGCTATTCGTTAATAGATGTCGTTACGCTATATTAATGAAATTATTCGTACCTACCCAAGTAACACATCAAAGCAGTATAACGGCCGACTTACAGCATTTCTGTATCGTTTTCGCATTTTGAGTTAATTATATAGTAGCATTATAAACGTTTATACGGCTACTGTAGTGCTTATTTGGGCACAAATTATACAGCTTTAGATCCTACATAGGTTGTATAATTGCATTACATCGCATTATATTAGCATTATTGTGGTCAAAGTAGGTGTCAATCGCATTAAAGAAGCATTATTACGGTCAATGAAGTTGTCAAGTGCATTACAGAAGCATTATATTAGCAATATTATTGATAATGAAGATGTTAATTGCATTACACAAGCATTAGACTAGCATTCGAATGTAGTAAAAGAATGATTAGAGCTATTGAAGTGTTCACAGTTAGAACTTAAATAAACCCTATATCATTGCAAAAACATCTCTAATACCAAACAGTACGTTATAATTTATTAACGTTGAATTTATAAACTACTTTTTTCGCAATATACTTTGACAATATAGAATGAAGTGACAGGTTAGCGTCAAAGAAAATTGTATAATACTGCAAGGGTAATAAGTTTTTGACTCTTTTATGATTTCATGCCTTCAATTATTACTGCGCAATGTAGTTTACTGTAAATGTCTATACAAGTTTCATTGAAAATTTTCACGCGCCTTCGATATTTTGTAGTTTTGGTATAATATGGTTATGGTAAATAAATCTATGTGTGAAATAACCAAAACAATTGTGTATTCCTAGTATAGAACGAATTTTGCATAATTAACATAATAGTAGTGGTTGGACAGTATTCAGTAGAATTATATAGTTATTATATAGGTCTAATTTTTGTTTTGTTGATAAGTTGCTTTTCTTAAATATGGCCGACAAATGGTTTTAATAATGCATTAAAATGAATGTATATACGGCTTTACCCATTACAATAACTCACGTGTATTTGATTAAAGAGCTGTTAGCCGCACAACAGAACTCAGTTGATCTTTCGAGTGCAAGCATTACATTGATTTGATTCACGTTTATGCTGTTCAGCAGTACTAGGCTTTTACTTATGACTTAAAAGTGCTACTATACAACAAAGGGCATTAAAAACAGCTCAAAGCTGTATATCGGATTTAAGGTGCATTATAATGGTACAAGTTTATGCTATTAAGCAGCATTAGGCAATATCTTACTACTTAAAAAAGCTATTAAAGACCCTAAGGCACAAAAAACTGCTGAAAGCTGTATAGCGAATTAACGTGGCATGATAATGGTTCATGTTTATGCTATTAAACAGCATTAGGCATTTATTTACTACTTAAAAATGCTATTGTAGATCCAATTGCACTAAAAACAGCGGAAAGCTGTACATCTGCGTTGTGGTTTGCTGCACTAAAACTATAGGCTTTACAAAAGCATTTTGATATGCCATTATCTAACCGTTATACCGTCTAAAGCATTATAATGGTTTTGAAATGCCAATATAAAGCGTCAAGATGCTCGGTGAACTTATATAAGAGTTTATACGGACCTTAGGTTGTACATAAGTGTACTATTCGTTTGTTAAAATGCTTTCTGTGTTACTTGGGTAGGAAGTATCTATTTTCAAGGTTTTTTAAAGGAAAAAAGGAACCCAGAATCACTTAGTTGTCCGTCTGTCAAGTTCCTTTTCCTCAGGAACGGGTATAGTATAAAGTTGAAATTAATAAAATAACCGGTACAGTAGATCTGCGGTCCCTTGGAGTTGTGGAAAGATTAACCCTTAAATCTATACAATAACAAGGGTACAGTCATTAAGAAAGGGTGTTTCTGTTTCCATACAAATTGCCGTGCTCACAAAAAATATTGGGTATCCAGTTGTCTTAGAAATTTAAAATTCTGTATGATGGTGAGTCATAGGTTCCAATATAAAATGACCTCACATTGCCTACATTTTGCTTAGGAACAGGGCTCTGCTAACACTGGATTTCATATTCACTTGCCAAATTTATACGGAACCCTCGGTGCGCGAGTCCGACTCGCAATTAACCGGTTTTTACAAAAAAAAAATATTTATAATAATCCCTATCTCTAGGTACTAATATTATAAATGCGAAAGTAAATTCGTTTTTCTGTTTGTCTGTTACGCTTTCATGCCTAAACCACTGAACCGATTTTATGAAATTTGGTAAGTACTTACAGAGATAAAATTGACTTTGAGAAACAGAGGAACTTTATTTTTAGACTTTTTATTAGACACAAAAATAAATAATCATGTGTTTCAGCGGTTTAAAAAAGACCTGTGGAGGGGGCAAAATTGGGTTGACAATTAATATGGTAGGTAGTAGCTATCGTTTGAAGGAACCTTTTTTTCATATCTTTAGGGCATGAAATGGCGTTAAAGTCACTTAGAAAACTAACAAATCTTAAAAATGACTAGGTACTTACCTACTTGATGTATGAATATTTTTTTTATATTAGCCTAATTAAGTGTCCCACTGCTGGGCAAAGGCCTCCCCTTATGTAAAAGTGCGTCTGTCTTTTGCCTTCTTCGCGCTTAAGAGGCTGACAACACCTAATTTTGTTGAAATTGATGCTATTTAAGCACTTTTTTAAGAAAAACTACACACAAAAAAAATATATGTTAATTTTCATCATATTTCAAACACGCTGGACGGACTCGATACATAACTGAACAAAATCGCCTCGATAGAAAATGAAGTCAACATATTCATACCTAAACCACAGTACATATAAGCACAAGCAGTAGGGAATCTACGAACAAATCGGTCGAAACGAACGCACACATAGACACGCGCTTTTACACGGCCCCTAAGCGGATCTCGCGGTGCCGTCAGTCGCGAGTGGCGCATTGAGACGAGCGGCCGTGTTCGTTTTAAACATGCCAAGAGCGTATTGCGCAGTGTACGGCTGCTTGAACTCGGCTTCTTCAAAACCGGAGCTTTCGTTTTTTAAACTCCCTGCTGATGTTGAAAGGTAAGAATAATAAATAAATAAATATCTTGGGACAATTGACACCAATTGACCTAGTCCCAAACTAAGCAAAGCTTGTGAAAAAGAATGATACAATACAATGCAAATACTCTTTATTGAACACCACAAATCAGTACAAAACAATGCAGAAACAAAGAACAAAGTATACAATAGGTATACTATATTATTATGAAATAAAATGTATATATTATTTTTATAACGAGAAATGTCAGATGTCACTTCTCCGACAAATGCTTTTTCTGTTAAATAAAACGTTTGTCTGTTTAGATGATAAAGTAAGTAGTTGCCGTATATTATAGACCGTGTTTTTGGTGAAAAAAAATTCTACGGACTTTCATTGTTATCATTTTGCATCTATGGTATATGTACTAATATATTATAGAAAACTACACTTGAAGGATAACTTGTCAAATTCCTATAGGTAGGGCAAACCTTGGTTAAAAAAAACCTATTCAATTAAAAAAAAAAAAAATCGACAACCCTAACGCTTTATTGGAGCGTAGGTACTTATTTCAAAAAGTAGGCCTGTCTTCCCTACTGCTTTAGCTTATATATATACTGTGCCTAAACGGCTAACGAGTCATTTCACAAATAATCATTTTTTTTTATTTCTTATTATTTGTGTCTTATTTGCAAGTTTTTAGACGCGCGCCAAGCTGCCGAAATAGTTTCTTCTCTTTCACTAACAGGCACGCGAACCGTATGTGTGAAGAGTGGCGCTGCTCAAGGTCATTTGCTGTAAGTGACTGGCTAAGAAAAAATCAGCCATTATCATTAAAAGAGCATTTTTGCTTCCCTTTTCCAGCTGTGCAATGCAACCAACAACAACTGCAACTTTGGCCTTTAACTTATCAAGCAACATTTTTTTTTTAAAACACTGAATGAAGCTTTTATTTTCAACTAGCTTCTGCCCGCGACTTCGACCGCGTAGAATTAGACTTAAAAACTGATGTTGATAAGTATATTCCGCAATCGTCGCGATTCTAAGCAGCTACAACCTTCGACATGTTTATCGCTATCCCGCGGTAACTATGCAATTTTCGGGGATAAAAAGTAGGATTTGTGTTAATCTAGGGTAGCAGCTATCTACGATCCAAATTTTATCAAAATCCGACGAGTCGTTTCAGTGTGAAGAAGGAACAAACATACACACTCACATCATCATATCCACCATCCATCCATCCATTCTCACAAACTTTCGCATTTATAATATTAGTAGGATTATTGCATACAACCAATCTAACTACCTATCTAACTAATATTATAAATGCGAAAGTATGGATGGATGGAAAGATGGATGGATGGTTGGATGGATGTATGTTTGTTTGTTACCCAATCACGCCAGAACGGTCCAACGGATCTGGATGAAATTCGGCACATAGATAGAGAAAAGTCTGGAATAGCACATAGGATACTTTTTATCCCGGAAAATTGCGTAGTTCCCGTGGGGTAGCGATAAACGAATTCTTTGCAGACGAAGTCGCTGGCAACAGCTAGTGATGTTATATATGTTACTATATAAGCTCATTGCACACAACCATACAACGTGTTACACACCACACACCCACTGAAAACATAAAAACAGTTCAGAATCAAGAGTAGAATCGTTTTCGCTATATTTTTTTAATTCAGGTTGTATTTTCCCTTTTTAGGGTTCCGTACCCAAAGGATAAAAACGTCCGTCCGTCTGTCACCAGGCTGTATCTCAAGAACCGTAATAGCTAGACAGTTGAAATTTTCACAGATTGTGTATTTCTATTGCCGCTATAACAACAAATACTAAAAACAAAATAATAATAATAATTAAGGGGGCTCCCATACAAAAAACGTGATATTTTAGCCCTTTTCATGGGTACCACTCGCCGAGCTAGATCGATCTCAAGAACCGTAATAGCTAGACAGTTGAAATTTGCACAGATTACGTTTTAGTAGGTATTTGGTGTGTTTTTTTTTTACCAAGCGAAAGCGCGAGCGAAACGTCTTCATTTCGGGTGATTTCGGCTTGGGAAACAAATGCTTTGGTATTTCCGGCTCTCCGGCTGTAGGTAATATTTTCCTTTAAGTACATGTTGCTTTTTGGACAATGTTATAAATTTTATAATTTAGCCATTTCAAAAATCAAAACAAAAAACATACTATCATAGTGACGACAGTCCTAGGCCTAGGTCACGAAGCGAGTAAGGTCAATCGATTCCTAAAATGTTTCAATTTAATTTTAGGCTAAACTGTTAATAATTTTGTATTTTTGCAGTCACTTACCGTTACAGCCGTTCTGTTTGTACACGTTCATAAACTGAGACAACTTGTTTTATCGCTGCCCAGAGCTTGACTTTTATCTATCCAAATATTGTATTAATAATTGTGATATTAAAAACATCACTGAAGCTTAGATCGAGGTCATTTTACCACTTAAGTAGGTAGGTAAGGTCAAGCGGGGCTAATGCGTCACAATTACTACTTTAAACTACCTTAAACAGCATATTTATCAGATTATAACAAACACATTATGTATCCTTAAAAGCTATAACTTATGATATAAGTTAGCATAGTTTATCTAATTTCATATTTTAATGTAATTTTATGGCATTTTTAATAACTTCTACGTGTAAATTACATTTCTGTAAAAGCTAGGATTTTTGGACGCCATAGATGGGGCTAAAGCGCCTTTTACTAGTATTATGTTATGTGATCGGATTGGTCGGAATGACTTTAATCGAGATAATTTTACAAAAGCACTCATGATGAAGTATATTATGTGGTACGCTGTGGGTACGCTAAATTCTAGCCTTAGTTAAGGGTAATCAGTTGAACAAAAATATTCGGGGCTATAGCGTCTAATTGACCTCGTTTCTTATTGGGGTTTCGTTGGGGCATTACTAATGCTAATGCCGCATTAGCCTCTTCCTGGATTCCAGGGGTACCAAACAATTTTATCTCCTAATAAGTAGGTTCGAGTATTTTTTGACATGACTTAAATTATAATTCTATATTGAATCAACAAAAATATACAAATTAACTATATTAAGTAATATATAATAATAATATTGAAATAAAACCACCACTTAGAAGTCAGAAATCACGTATATTTTATAAGACTACAAGAATACGACGGCATCGTGTTTACTTGTTGTTTTTCTTTTGTAGTGCCGCACCATATTGGAAAACCTAAAACCAAAAAATTCAGAATTAACGTTAAAGTGCTATCATGTGAAATTTTCAGGTTTCTTTAACAGGAGAAATCGTTGTCGTTACGATTTGTCATACACACGATCGATAAATCTGTGCAAATCGGTTTGCGCAGATTAATCGCTACGATATAATATCGTTATGTGTGTAGCAGGCATTAGAGATCAGAGATCACTGTTTTAGTATCACTATCAGTTTTAATTTATACCTCCACCACGTGACCACGTGAGACACTTGAGTAGTGTTCTTCGAGTCGGGAACATCCAAATATTTAAAATATTCCACCAATAGGTGGTGTTATTTTAATATGCTCACGGTAAATTTGAGAGTCGGTTTAAAAGCAGCGGTAAACAAAAATTTCGTTCGGTAAGCCAACTATTTGAGTTTATATAAATAAGACTAGCTTTTGCCCGCGACTTCATCCGCGTAGAATTAGATTGAAAACTGATTTTGATAGTTATTTCCGCAATAATTATTTACGTTGCAACTCTAGGCAGCTACGACCTTTCACATGTTTATCACTATCCTGCGGGAACTATTCAATTATCCGTAATAAAAAGTAGCCTATGTGTTAATCTAGGGTGAAAGCTATCTCCGTTCCAAATTTTATGCAAATCTGTCCGACCGTTTTCGCGTGAAGAAGTAACAAACATACACACACACACTCTCAAACTTTCGCCTAGTATTAGTGTGAGAGCTTTTTCGATCCCGTTTTTTCCGTTCCGTAAGAATTTCGGGAAATGCTCTCTTAATGCTCCCATATACTCCCCAAGGAACCCACTTGCCAAAGGGTCTGGCCGGAAGGTAATAGTAAAATCGCCCCTGGCTGTATTTGAAATATTGTTATGCACGATTGTTTGTTTTATTATAAGATATAATTTTACTGAATATTAAGACTTAAATGCTTACGGTTAGCGAAAAAATAAAAAAAATGAAAATTCAGTTTTTTTTTTTTTTAGCCAAACTACGTTACCGATTAACTTGCCCTTTAGATATTTTGTACATATATTTAACATACATTTATGAAAAAAAAATAAAAGTTCTAGCGTTTTTTAAAGTACACAATTTTGGCTGTTTTAGTTTTTCTTTCTTTTTTTTTTTTTTACTTGCAAGTTAGCGACACCTACCATATTTTGATATAATATGCGCAATTTTATATTCTATTACATATATTTTTTTCAAAATTATTCATTTGGATCAACAAAGTGAAAAAAAATGTTTTGTTTAAAAGGCTGGAAAAAAGTTCTTCCATATTGTTCAATCGTTCAAACATTCGTTCATAGTGTTAGTAACACTTATCTTATTAGCTATGTTAGTAACATGAAATAAAAACAGAAAATACGGATAAATCAGAAAAAAAATGATTTAAATTGATTATTTAAAAAAATATATTTTGTAGTTGCAATTTTTTACTTATTTTGAAAAATCAAAAATAATTCATAACAATAATAATAATAATATAGCCCCTTTTATTTCGGATTCACTACAACTTCAGTAGACCAGGTTTTTTTTTTTTTTTCAAAAATTTAAGTTATTTTTTGTAAGAATACAGTATAATTATGTATACAGGGTGTATAAGACACCCCCTAAGCTAAAAAAAATATATAAAAAATTGGAGATTATTCCAAAAAAAAAAATTTTTATATTTTCTATAGCAATGATTACAGTATTTACAGTTAATACTACCATTCCTATAGAAAAAAAATTACTACCATTTTTTTTCAATATTTTTTTTAGCTTCTATAGCTATGGTTATATAACCCAGTGGATTATTATTTTATTTTTTTTATTTTTTCGCTAACCGTAAGCATTTAAGTCTTAATATTCAGTAAAATTATATCTTATAATAAAACAAACAATCGTGCATAACAATATTTCAAATACAGCCAGGGGCGATTTTACTATTACCTTCCGGCCAGACCCTTTCAGCTTTCTACGACCAGTAAAACGGAACATCCCATTTTTTCTCGTTCCTGTGGGAATTTTGGAAAATTATCTCTTATAGCTTCCCTACGGGCACGTATTTGAATATCGAAATTTAAAATATCTAAGGTTAAAAAGTCGACGGTCAAAATATCGAAAATTAAAATATCGAACGATCTAAATATCTACTATCATTATATCGACGTCTGAAATACCTAAAATTCAAATACCGAACGGCTACAACATCGAAAGTTCAAAATATCTACAGTCGAATGCTCGATATATGTTAAAATCGAAAAACAAAAGATCGACCATCAAAAACCCAACGTATAAAATATCGAAAATTGAAATAGCAAACGATCTTAACATCTACTGCTATTATATTGGCGTCTCACATTCCTAAAGCTCAAATGCCGAATGGTTAAAATAGTTTAGCGCCGATAAACCGAAGCTTGAGATATCTATTTTCAAAATCTGTAAGAAAGCGCAGGCAATCGTAGGTTAGGTTAGGTTAGTATTGCGTCAAGGCGCGAAGCGCCTGAACTAGGCGGAATAGGAGCTCCGCGAAGCGGAGCTCCGTCGACTTTTCCTCGTAGCTATTCAATTCTCATGCAACTAAATGTTTCGTATGACAAAGTAAAATGTGTGAGTAACAAAAATAACTTTGAATAACTACGAGTAAAGTCGCCTAGTTGAGGCGCTTCGCGCCTTGACGCAATACTAACCTAACCTAACCTATGTTGCCAGTGCATCAGATATATTCGATAATATAATTTCAATATTTTGAATTTCGACCTTATGATCGTTCGACACTCTGATTTTCGATATTTAAGCATTCGATAATTGTACCATTCGATAATATACACTTTCGAGATTATGAATTTCGACTTTATGATCGTTCTACATTCTGATTTTCGATAATTTAGCTATCGATATTCAGATTTTCGAAATTTAAGCATTCGATAATTGTACCATTCGAGAATATATACTTTCGATATTTTGAATTTCGACCTTATGATCGTTCGACATTCTGTTTTTCGATATTTTGACCGTCGACTTTTTAACTTTCGATATTTTAATTTTCGATATTCAAATACGTGCCCTTCCCTACACTCTTCGATCAACCTACATGCCAAATTTCAGCTTTCTACAACCAGCAAAACGAGAAGTTCCGTTGTTCCCGTTCCCGTTCCCGTGAAAATTTTGGAAAATTATCTCTTATAGCTTCCCTACACTCTTAAATCAACCTACATGCCCGTGGGAATTTCCGAAAATCTTTAAAACTGTTTTTTACTATTATAATTATGAAGTAGGTATGTGACATACCTACTTAGTTCGTGGTTACACGAACTCGAACTTTTTATTGCGACAACGCGACACGAACCCGCTAATGTGGCCCAGGGGTTATAAGGTACTTAATAAATTTTTTTAGTTGTTTAAATGGTGTAGGCTAATTACTTATCATTCCGCCTACGTACGTAATGACTATACAAAATAAACTTAAAAGGAAGAAAACACTATGACCCAAATTGACCTCAAAGATTCTAAAACGATCTAACTCATAATAATGTTGTAGGTCTATTTGTAAGGTTATCAGCTATTTAGGTGTTTTTAAACCATGTTTTTCCTCATTCCAATAGATACACAAAAGGTACATTAATAAAGTAGAATGTTTGGTTTAAAAATACTGTACTTAATCAATTATTCACTGGTACTCACTGTGTCCGAAGATTCCAGGAAACAACTGTTTACAAATTTCAGTTTCGTTGCTGTTGAAACATCATCAGTGGAAAAAAATGTAGAAGGGACACGGAATCCTAAATCATGGAGGAAGATTCCAGGACCTCTATCTCTGCCCTTTGTTGGGCCTTTGTTAAGCTTTTTACCTGGTGGTAAGTTTTTCTTGCCATAACATTCCTCGTGCTTTTTAACAAGGAAATTGTATTTATCAAAACTGTACAAATGGCCATGTGGTCCTAGTGCCTTTGCAGAATTACCTACAATTCTTTGTAGTCCTATTAATCGAACCAACAGAAAAAAATAAGTTCATATGGTCCGATCGGTAGGACAAAGGTATAAGTAGGACCACATGGCCACAGGGATTTTTTTAGTCAATTTTTCAAAATTTTACATAGGTAATTTGCTATTTTTTGGTGGAGAAAAATCCAAAAAAAGATCATAAATAATAAAACAAGCTTGTATCTTTTATATCCATAATCCTTCATTGAATCAAACGTTACTTTGAGGAGGTTCAAATTTTATATTAATGTACTTACACGATTTTCGTTGGTTCACCCCTAACCCCACTTAGTTATTTTATCATCATCACCAGCCTGAAGACGTCCACTGTTGAGCAAAGGCCTCCCCCTTAGCACACCATAATGAACGACAACTCGCCACCTGCATCCACCGGTTTCACGCAACTTTCACGATGTCGAGAACTTTTCTGCTCCAACGGTTGTCTGTTCTACGAGCGATGCGGCGCATAGCTCGTTGAGAGACTCTGAGCCTCTCCAAAAGGCCAGCAGTCAAGGTCCACGTCTTAGAGCCATCACTGGCAACACGCACTGGGGCCTTACCATGACGTCCTAATTCCGACTCAGTTCAAGTTTTAGCTGTCACTTTTACTAGGAATCTGACAGCGAGCGAACCTAAACTGAATCGCATTAAGAAGTCATAGTAAGGCCCCAGATTAGTTTAAACTTCTAGTTATTTAATATTTAAAAAACGAGTTACCCACTTCTAATATAATCGATTTTAATGCGTTCAAATTAAATTGAATTCAAAATCAATTTCGACCTTCTTTTGACAGGTCCTCTGCATGGGTACACAGGAAATAATCTATCTGAACAAATTTACAAACTGTACGGCCCAATAGCTAGAATAGATGGTGTACTTGGGATGCATAATACAATTTGGATATTTGACCCTGACGCTGCTGAACATGTGAGTATTTCATTAACATTAGTACCCGGATGACCGAGCTTGTTTTTTTGGTACGTTTCCTAAAAATAAAACCTAGCTAGATCGATTTATCACCCCCAAACCCCCTGCATACCAAATTTCATGAAAGTCGTTAGAACCGTTTCCGAGATTCAGATATATACATAAATGATGACTAAGTAGTAGCAAAACAAAAAGTAATAAAAACTAGCCAAGTCAAATCTTGAAATTGAATTACATCCCAAGTGAAATTGATTTCAGCAGCAGGATTTGCTGCTCAGAACTTGGCACCCATATACATATCAATTCTTTTGTCGGCTAAGTCAATAACGATGCATATTTTTAATATTGAACTTGAGATATAATTTCACATTTATGTTTTTTATATATACTTAGGTACTAAGATTTACATTAAGTCACAAAAAAAATATAACACAAACGCGTCATTCTTATCTTTTGACAAACGTTTCTTTTCTGCTAATATATTAACATAATTTACTTCTTTTAAAGTTACAAAAATAACCTATCCTAAACCTGATAGATATTTGGATTATTTTTAAAGTTTACGAATTAGGTATTACCTAACAGATAAGAGGTTTGCCAATTGACGAATTTGAGAAAAAAACATTTGTGAAATTTTGGTTACCTACTGAAATAATTTCTTCCCTTTAAATTGGGAAATGGCACAAAATATACCTAAAGTTTTGTTTTCTTAATTAGATCCTTCGAAGCGAGAACACGATGCCAATACGTCCTATATTTGACTCGTTGGATTACTACCGCCAAAGGCACAACAAAATCTACGATCCTCGTCGTATAACCGGATTAATATCTGAGTAGGTACCCATTACAATTATATTCGTACTTAGTCCGAGATAACAATGTAGTTCCGTCCTTTCTTGCTACTTGAACGCGACGTATAAAGACACCATAAACAAAAAACAGCACCTGTCAATACTAATCACATATGTCATCTGTCATTTCGCGCTCGAGCGCAATGGACACAAAAGATGTTTTTTCTTTCGGGAAAAATACTTTTTATTGTATCAGTTATCGAAAATATTATATTGCACCATCCCAAAAAGAAAGAGAGATGTCGACGGAAATACAGCAATTAGAGAAAAGGCTGGATAGAGATAGGAAAAAGTACGACGCAATTTCTACAGAACATCGGCTTCTCCAAAGGGTAAGTGATTAGGAATAATATAATACAGGGGATTTAGACAAAGAAATATACATCTCTCTTCGTTATAATTATAAGTTCATTACAACATGGGAAATTTTTTCCCAAAAAATAGTTACGAAGATATAAGAACGTACGTACTTTCCGTGGGAAAACTATGTACCTACACGTCTCACTGTATGGAGACTTGAGTATAATTAACTCTTTTTAAAAGCATTATCGTGTGACGATTTTGCTATCTATCCGTTGGATAGTATTGGGTCAAACCTTGACATGTTTGTCACATCCCTAACCTAAATTGTTTGGGATAAACAAATTTTTGTTTCAAAACTTTTTGCCTGCATAATAATTCAGCTCAAATACCAGAGCTTGACCCAGAAACGGAACCCGAAGTATCAGAATTAGAATCTCAAATTACTTAAATAAGCAAATAAATAATTCTGATCTAAGTGACTCAGAAAAAGTGACTGATATTTTGTCGGCACTAGGTGAGTCGAATACTGGTGAGAAACAGTATGGAGACAAGGTGTATGATCAGATTTATAACACAATAAAGAATATTATTGTAGAAGACCTGCCCATAAAACAAAGAGAAACTTCTCGAGTCATGGCTGGTCCCTATCAAATGTAAATTATTTGATGTCACTAGATAGCTCCAGGGAGTGTTAAACAATCCCTCTAACACATGTGGACACGTGGTAACTTATTACTTATCGGAGGAGGACTTTGACAGTCTGAATATCAATGCATATACCTATGCCTAATGCATTAATAATACTTATAAGAAATATTTAAGGTTCCAATTTGATTCGGGTTATATAAATACAATTGCTTACCATTTGGCATAAGCACCGCACCATTCCATTTCACAAATTTGTTAAAGCCGGTGATAGGATATCTTAAGATAAAAGGCCATTCGGTTAGTGATTTATATCAATGATCTGATTTGTCTGGGCTCAACTTATGATGAATGTGTCAGTAATGTAAAAAATTAAAAAAAAAAAGACATTTACTATTAGGTTTGGTCATAAATGGGGAAAAGAGTAATTTTACTCCACTTAATATCAGAATTTTTTGGTTTCCAAATAGATTATAAAGATGACGTTAGCCCATACAAATATAAAAGGGGAAAGACTGCGGAGGATAATCTAGTATTATTTCAATTTAGATTACTGCTCAGTTAGGGACTTGGCAAGGATGTTAGGTAGTTTAGTTTCAGTATGTATGACAATATCTTAGGGTGTGTAATGTTCGTCATAACAACGATTTTTACGATTTTTATTTTCTCATAACACATATCAGAATTTCATTCTGTCGAAATATTGAGATTAGGGCTTGCACTATCCGGTATCTTTTTATTATCCGGATATTTCGGATACATCAAATCTCAGTATCCGGATATCCGGTTTTTTCGGATAATTTGAATAATTTTCCAAATATTAAAAAAAACGCTAATTATAATTTAAAAATTATTTACTCAACATAATGAGGAGTCTTTTTAATCAACTCAACCAAAATTGTTTGGTAAGGACTTAAAAATAATTATTTTGTCACCTTAATGAGTGAGTAATTAAAAAAATATGTAAGTACCTATGTTTGTTTACAGTTTTAAATATTAACCAGAATGAGATCCTTATTAGTGTACATACAAATCAAATAATCGACAACAATAAATGTATGAATCAAAAACAATAAAAATACTTAAGTAGGTACGAGGGGAATGCCAAAAGAAATTAGGTACTCCATGCTCATATGATTGATACTGGCAAGGTGTACACCATCATAAGCGCTGGTTATTTAGTTTTAAATTTAAAAATGGAAGACTCGGTAAGCCTACGTATTTTTTTTTATTTTTTTCTTGTTGAATCTAGTAGCTAGTAGAGCTTGAGCGAGAACTGGGTATTGAATCAGTAGAATTGCAAACTATAATTCACGAACAACTTCCTCCATAAGCGTTGTTCAAGATGGGTGCCACACAAACTCAACGATTTGCAGAAAGAACGTCGCGTGGATTGGAGCAAATTTTTGATAAATTAATTCGAAGCTGATAAAGACATTTATGATATACTGACAGGTGACGAAACATGGTTGTATAACTATGATTCTGAAACAAAGCGACAGACTGAGTATGGTGCTTTGAAGACGAACCGACTCCAACAACAAGTCGCCGAACACGAAGTACACAGAAACAAATGGCTGCGTCATTTTTCTGCAAGACGGGACATGTTGTTACTGTTCTGCTGGACGATCAAAAAACAGTTAATTCGGAATGGTATGTTACTACTGTTTGTGCCTCAAAAGTATTGTCAGCTTGGTGTGACAAGCGGCCAAAGTCCAGAACAGCATCTGCTCTGGCATCACAACGCCGCCCCGCACACGTCTGCGAGAACGCTTCACTTTTTCGGTTCAAAAAACGTCACTATTCTGCCTCACCCGCCGTATTCCCCTGACCTAGCACCTTGTGATTTTTACCTCTTTCCAAAAATCAAAGAAACATTAAAAGGATAGCGATTCGAAAGCAAAGTATATGCCCTGGCTGCTTATCAGATTGAAATTGCGATGGTGTCCAAAGAAGAGTTTAATCATTTTCGAAGTGGTTTAAGCGGATGGAGAGGTGTATAAATGTTCAAGGTGAATACTTCGAAAAAATGGATAGTCATAAGAAAGAATACAGTTTATAATTTTTGAGTATCAAATTTCTTTTGGTATGACCGTCGTACTTAAAAGCTATTATAAATCTTGTTCCTCACAGTTGGGTGGATTTTTGACGTTGTAATTTGTGTGCCATACTTTAAAGTATTAAAAATTACTTTCATATTTCATACAATTAAAGTGAAAATAAATATTTTTACGTTTGTATGTATGTATGTATGTAAACTCTTTATTGTGCAAAATAACCAAGACAAATACAATTGACAAACAATGAGATACATGCACAAAGGCGGACTTATCCCTTTAAGGGATCTCTTCCAGTCAACCTTTGAGTGGATGAAAGGAGTATTACATTAGGGATGGACGAGTGAGTTTAAAATTGCAAACACTGAGAGCCACAATACATAACTTTACCAAATATAATACATAAACTCATAAAACCTAAACATCAATAAACTACTTTATACTACCTATAATATATACCTATCAATAAAATATAATACATAAAATAAATAAAGAGCACACTAAACAAAGGAATATTTACCATTAATTTAAGAAGATGGTGCGAGCCACATCTTCTTCAAACCTTCCCTGAACGACACTATGGAGGGAGATTGCCTGATGGAGGTTGGTAAGCGATTCCACAGCCTAGTCGAGTGTACAGTAAAGGATTTGGAATAAGTTTTGGAAGAGGAAGAAGGACAGGCCAAAAGGAGATTAGAGTTGGATCGCAATCGATGTTGACTGCCAACAGACAAGTAGCTGAAACGTTCGGAAAGGTATATCGGAGCTGAAGGATTAAAGAGAGAATTGAAAAGCAATGACAGAATATGGATGTTCCTGCGGTCCCTGATAGGCAACCATTTCAGCTGAGCGCGGTAATGAGACACATGATCGTACTTACGAAGCCCAAAAATGTATCGGATACACACATTCTGGAGGCGATCAAGCCTGTCAAGCAGCCCCTCAGCAAGATCTAGGTAACTAATGTCACCATAGTCCAGTAAGGGGAGCAAAAGTTACTGAGCAAGCGTAATTTTGGTCGATAGAGGCAGAAAATTCTGCAATCGCCTGAGCGAGTGAAGCGAGGCAAACACCTTCCGGCTGACATCAGCAACTTGGGCCGACCACGAAAGCGTCTGGTCCATAATAATCCCCAGATTTCTGACGGTAGCTGAGAAAGGAATAATTGTTCCGTCAAAGGACAAATTTTTAACCACCGATTCAGACATCCGGGAAATAAAATACGGACTGCCAATAACGATCGCTTGCGTCTTCTTGGCGTTTACCATGAGGCCAAAGCTCGCAGCCCAGTCGCGTATGGTGACAAGATCAGCATTAATACGATCTATCAATAGAGGAAAATCGTCAAAACCAGCAGCAGAATAAATTTGTAAGTCATCAGCATACAGGTGATAAGAAGAATTTAAAGAAGAAGTAATACCATTAATGAAAATAGAAAAAAGGAGGGGGGAAAGTACACCCCCTTGAGGGACACCAGCGGTAAGATCACACCAGCTCGAAAAGGCATCATCAACCTTGACTCGCTGCTGCCTCCCATAAAGGTAAGAGCTGAACCAGGATAATGCAGTAGAAGATATATTCAAAGAGTTGAGAATGCCAAGAAGAATGTCAAAGTCAACGGTGTTAAATGCACTACTGAAGTCTAGTAAAACTAGAACTGTGAGCTTTCTATTCTCAATATTGAGACGAATATCATCAGTTACCTTAACCAGAGCAGTGACAGTGCTATGCCCAGGACGGAAACCGGATTGGAAAGGATTTAGGAGATTGTGTGCATTGAGATGAGAGGAAAGGCGTCGATTTACAAAATGTTCAACTATTTTTGATAGAACTGGGAGAATTGAAATTGGACGATGTTCAGAAAAGGAGCTAGGATTCGACGTTTTAGGAAGAGGAATTATATGAGCACGTTTCCACAACTTTGGGAAGCAACCTGAGGAGAAGGAAAAATTGATGATATGGGATAAGGTAGGTGCAATAACTTCCGCCCCCAGCATAAGCATGTCCAAGCTCAGGTCGTCTTCACCAATAGCTTTCGTCTTAATCGATTTTAGAATATTGAGAACATCTCGCGAAGCAATACTACCTAGATCGAAAGAGGGGACATCAGGGTGTTGTACACTGGCAAGAAGTGAAAGCGTTTGCTGCTTTGTTATAGGATCCAATTGAACTGGAGACGTGCTAAAATGCTTATTGAGGCCATTGAGATCAGTCAAGGTAGAAGAGTTTTGTTGAGATTTGCCCACCCCAAGTGTTTTTAAGAACTTCCACAGCGCTGCAGGGGGACACTTATCAATGGACTGATAAATATACCGTCGCTTTGCATCCCTACACACCTTATTGCAGCGATTACGCAAGGCTACATAATTTCGACGATTTTCCTCCGAAGGATCTTTGCGCAGCTTAACGCGAGCTCCGTTCCTCTTTGCCATCATGCCCTTGATTTCCGGCGTGAGCCACGGAGCTGGGTCATGTCTGACACGCGTTGGCTTGAGAGGAGCATGTTTGTCGAAGATCGCAAGCAACGCGCTATTAAAGGCTTCTAGCATGCGATTGACGTCGGGAAGAGCCTCAATGGCGTGCCACTCGACACCACTCAGGTCGCTGTGAAGGGCTTGCAAGTCTATGTCACGGAGGTTTCGACGCAAAACTATTTTATGCTTCCGTTTGGGGGGACGGATTTTAAAGGAAGCGTATATTAGGTCATGGTTTGAGAAAGCTGCAGCATTAAACTGGCCATGAGAAGCAACACAATTGGGAGAGGAGGTGATCATTAGATCTAGTAGTGAAGGGGGGCCGTTATGAGGAAAATGCGTGGGACTGAGCGGTAAAATGTCAAGGTTGAAAGAACTTACGAGAGATTGAATTTTTTGTGAACGGCTGTCATCCTTCAACAAGCACGTATTGAAGTCACCCATCAGAATAATATGTTCATATTGTGGACAGAGATCAACTAAAGTCTTCTCGAAGGATTCAAAATAATTTACATTGGAAGAAGGACTGTAGTACACTCCGAGAAGAACCTTTGTGTGATGGAGAGAAACGTCAAGAAACAAATATTCTGGTGACTTGGAGTAAGCAGAGAGAGAAGGTGACTGTGAGGCCACTTGACAGGCAATTTCACTTCGCAAATAAATGGCAACACCGCCACCACGCACATTGCCAGACCCGCCATCCTGAGATCCAGTTCTGTCATTACGTATCAAGCGATACCCAGGTAGTGGATAAAAAGAAGAGTTAAGCGAGGGTTTCAGCCATGTTTCAGAAATTAGAATAGCATGGATATTCTTTCCAGAAAAGGTAGTGAGTAAATCGGAATAATGCGCGGGAATACTCTGCGCATTAATATGTGCAACGTTAAAAGTTTTAGTGGAAGATGAAAAAGTGCTGTGCAATCGATCCCCAAGATCCGGCATATCCGATAGATCGCTCAAGGAGTCGTAAAAACTGGACGAAGACAAAGAAAAGAAATCGCTCTCATTACTAGAGTTAAATACATCAGACATACCTAAAAAAATATAAATAAAATAAGTACTTAAGAAATAAACTAAATTATAAAAAGCAGTAACTAATTACAATATACAAATCAACCAACTACGGACGAATAATCCTATCATCGCTCGCCGGCAGCTGGCTAGAATACTACTTAATTAGAAACATAAGATACATAAGCAAAAGGTACACAAGCAAAACCAAACAAACAAAACAAATGTTAACAGCGCAGTAAGGCAAGAGTAAGAACAGAAAATCACAATGGAAAGAAAAACAAAAAAAAAAAAGAATGTTATATAACTATAAACAACAATTTGAAACTCATGAGTCGATATTCGCGTCGCCCCGCACAAGCACAACAAAACGCAAGTGAAACGTCAGTTTGACTCATTGACACTGACAGCTGTCTGAGACAGACGTCATGTCTGACAGCCGACGTCGACTCGGCAAAATGTATTTTTATAAAAATAAGCGCAAAGTACCGCTATTTCGTTGTAAAAGTGTACAGAGAACTACGAATACCCACCCATAACAATGCCATTTAACCAGTGAACCGCAAAACTACTTACATAACCAAAATACACAGAAAAGACCGCACACTATTTCCGCAACCTAGATGGGCTCTTCTGCCTTTGAGCACGAGTACGCGGCGCCGTCGCTGCGGCAGGCTGCCCTCGTGTCACGGGCGCTGCTGGGGCTGCCGCGGGCGCCGTGCCCGCGCTCGGTACCGCGCTGGGCTCGGCATCAACCGCACTCGTAGCCGCGCCAGCGCCCGTGGCCTCGCCGGCGCCCGCCGCCGCGCCCGCGCCCGCGCCTGCGCCCGCCGTATCGACTGCCACATTTGGAGGGATTGCACGAAGCTCGTCGAGGGAGGTGACCCTGAACCGAGTCTTCTTATCCTGGCCCAGCACGACGATTCGGCCATCACTCGTCCAGCTCCTCTCCATGCCATAGATACGCCGAGCCTCAACGAAGACCGCATGCCGAGAGGCTGTCAAAAATTCTGACAGTGTGTAGCCAGTGCCCTTTAGTCGCTTTTTCTCCGCCCACACTAAGTCTCGTGTCTTTTGGCAAGTAAATCTTACTAGAATTGGCCTATGCTTCTTGCCTCGAGGTGAGTTGCCCAGACGGTGACATGCGTAGAGAGCTCTGTCAGTTAAGTCCTCGAGCCCAATCTTACCCTGACAAACCCGAAGTACAGTGGCAGCCGCATTCTCTTTATCTGCTTCCGGAATTCCGTGGAAGAGAAGAACCGCTGACCGAGATCTCATCTCCAGCTGCTCCAGGCTCTTGTGCACAAGTTCCATCTGTGCTTGAAGACTTTCCACTGCACTCCATATGAACGTCTTGAAGGAGCGGTATTCCTCCATAATGCCTGAGTTCGTAGTCTGGGATGTTGAAGATCCACTCTCGAATGCACTCATTCGGGATGAAAAGAGGTTCCTCATATCATCTAGGCTCTTCTGAAGCTGCGACAGGTGGTCCATGGTGAGGGCGAAAAGGTTTGCAGTGCTAAAAGAGTGTTGTGCAGTGAACTATTGCAGTGACCTTTGACCCTTGCTCTAATGCAAAGTGAATAGACACTTAAGAGTGGTGATAACAGCTGACGGTGAGAGCAATGTAGTTATTATATCATTGAATTTAAAAATATATATAAATTCACCAACTTAATGTTTTTTACTTAATTTTAAACAATTGAGCTTTAACGTAAACAACTAACTTGATTGCCTACCCTCAGAGAAAAAAATTTGTTGTCTGAGAATTGATATTTGAGTGAAATTTAGACGAGTCAATGATTAAATGTAAGGAAAATCTTATAACTAGGTGGATTTTTGACGTTGTTGAAATCTCAATTCTCTGACAACAAACGTAAAAATATTTATTTTCACTTTAATTGTATGAAATATGAAAGCAATTTTTGTATGTAAACCCACCTTATACAGATAAATGTTTGCTCCACACCACATGTGTGCATTAATATCTGATATTCGAATTATCCAAATTATCCGGATAATGAAGTGCCTCCTATCCGGATTTGAAAAATGACCGGATATCCGGATAATATGGTTATCCGGTTATCCGGATTGCAAGCCCTAATTGAGATCATATAAAATTTAGCATTTAAACAAATTGCCGAATTTCTCAAATCATAATATCAATTTGCATTATTAAATAATAATACATACTTAATAATTATAATATATAAAAAAAAAAAAAAACATTGAAGGCTAAGGCGGAAGCTACGCTACGTTTCGCTCCCGCCTTAGCCTTCTGAACCTAACCTATCCGAGTCGTTTCTGCTCCGAACCGTCTTGCTCGCTCGCACAATGCAAATGTTTTGTGCATTCGGCACCAGCCAAATTTAAAAATGCGACAAGAGATAGTTCGCTTACTTATTAAACATATTTTACATAATGTTATACCCTCTAATCATTGTTCTAAATGTCGTTGGGGTTTTTAATTATTATAGTGAATAATCGAATATTCAAATGAATTTATTGCAATCGTTGTTATATGACTAATGAATGTTATATTGCTTGAAGTTTATGCTCGGTAAAAATATTATGATTTTTGAAAATAGTAAAATGTAATTATGTTAATGAAAGTAAATTAGTATGATGATTGAATGGCACCCAATAATATCTAATGATTTTGTGTATACAATAAATTTAGAAGCAGCAAAATTTAGGGCTTTGTAATGGTTGTGGGTAATTATGATAACATTATTACCATTGGCCAGAAGGCCAAAGAAGATCTCACATGGTGGAAGAATAATATTAGGACTAGACTAGACCACATAAAGCAGTATACTTTTGCTTTAGAGATTTTCTCAGACGCATCTTTATTCGTTGGGGTACAGTATGTAATGGGAAGAATGCTAAGGGAAGTTGGGCAATAGAAGAAAATAAAAATTACATTCTTAAACTTAAGAGCTAGGCTCTTGTCGGTGGAGCAATTTCCATTACATTTTACATTAATTATTATTATTATTATTTAAAATAATACACTAGCAGCTCTTTGAGCTGATGCGTGTATATCACTGCACTGGTGTTCTTTGAGTTTTTAAATGAAGGATTTATCTGGAGTTATTAGCGTTATATTTTGCTTTACGATGCGTTGCAGATGAGATTTTATTACGAATTGACAATACTACTGTCATCATTTCCTATATAAATAGGATGGGTTCTATTCAATTTCCACTGTTAAGTAACCTTGTAAGACAAATTTGGAAATGGTGCGAAGCAAGACATCTATGGATTCTTGTATCATATATTAATTCTAAAGATAACTTTCTGAGACAGATTATGAATCTCAGAGTTCAAATCAGGATACAGAATAGGAATTATCTCAAGAAGTCCTTCAAACAATAGTTGACTTAATAGGGTATCTATCTATTGATCTGTTTGCTTCTCGTTTTAATGAAAAATGTGTTAAATACATTTCCTAGCACAGGGATCAAGCATGGAACATTAACGCCTTTACAGTCGAATGGAGGGGGGTATTTTATACATTCCCTCCATTCTCGTTAATCTTAAAAGTATTGCGTAAAATCAAGACCGATAGAACAACAGGAATATTAGTATTTCCAGTATGGCCCAACCAAGCCTGGTATCCATGGTTAAAATCTCTCATAGTCTCAGAAGTATGGTCACCACACCCCTTACATCTTCAACTTTCCCTGGGGGCCTGTATATTATCAGGGAATCAATGAAGAGAAGAATGATACCTAATGATCTCCGAGCTAATGATGCAATTGATGTTATGGTAGTATCTCTAGCCAAGAATAGCTTTAAGCAGTATGATTCTGTTTACGACAATGGTGGCAATTCTGTAAAACTCATAAGGAAGATGTAGTAAGCGTTGTTGTACCCAAGATTATATCATATTTAATGTTAGTATTTCAAAAAGAAGCCAAACTTTGAATTTCTAACGGTTAACTTGGTCTTTAATTTTAGATAGCCATATAGATCTGATAATGACGATAGAATAAAACGCTGGTGTAGGGGAGTTTATAAACTACTCCCAGGTATACCTAATACTCAAGTAATCAAGTACTTGGGACCCAGCCACTGTTCTGTCTTACCTCAAATACTGGTATCCTTTAGAAACTTTAAATTTAAAAGAGCTCACTTTAAAGTCTAATGTTATTAGTTTTGACTACAGGACAGAGAGTCTAAATGCGGTCGCTAATTAATTACAGTAGATTAAATTTTTATCAGATATCCAAAAAACCTCAGCTTTAAGACGGTTTATGAATAAATTATCTCTACCATGTTTCAGTAATAATCTGTTAGAATATTGGAAAAAGAACTAATGACTTAAGACAGATAGTGACTGCATTAAACTATTTCTGACTGTAAAGGACTTCACAAACCAGCTTCAACTCAAACAATATAAGTAGATGGTATAGCGCCATCTAGTGGCTCAGCTAGGCAGCAGTTGACAGACTGTCAAATCAAATTAGACATAAGTGACGGTTTTGTTGCGCGCTCTCGCCGCGCGCGCCAAATTCGCGCGCCTACGCGCCACCCAATAGGATAAGTTTTTCCTTTCCCCTCCCCCCCTCTCTTGCTTCAGCCATCTTTCTTCTGATTAGACGCATATTTCGGTACCTCATGTGAATCTGTAAAAATCTGACTTTTAATCTGTTAAAATCTGTTTAATCTACTGTATAACTGTTACATGTGAATAAGATAATTAAAAGACAATTCAGTTTAACAAGTGAACGCATTTTAATTTGAGTTCTGTTCGACCGCACCGCTACAATGGCTCAAATTAGTGATGAAAGACAGTAGTATAGATGTCAATAAGTTTTCTTCACATTCAACTAGGCACGCAGCATCGTCGCCAGCATACCGTACAGGTCTCACAACAGACAGTATTTTAAAAACTGTTGGGTGGTCTAGCAGGTGGTCTACCTTTGCGAGACATTATAACAGACATCTAATCATTGAGTATAATGCACAAAATGTATTTGCCCAATCTGTGGCATTGCCTAATTATTCATTAAAATAACGTTAAGATTTTATATTTAAATGTAAAATGTAAATTACCAAAGGCTGATTTTCTTAGGATTTCCTGTGTTTTTAAAATTATAAGAAGTAATGTTACTGATTTTTGTTGCTTTAAATAATTATGTTCATTTTATTTTATTATTAAGAAAATAATAATAATAATAAAAATAAATATTGTTTTGGATGTTTATATGTTTATTTTTGCTCTAAACATCTAAATTGTTATCTCGGACTAAGTACGAATATAATGATAGGATTAAACGAACTTACCTGAAGTGAAGTTCGATCCTGATTATATGAAGTACTTAGTTAATCTAATCATTGAGTATAATGCACAAAATGTATTTGCCCAATCTGTGGCATTGCCTAATTATTCATTAAAATAACGTTAAGATTTTATATTTAAATGTAAAATGTAAATTACCAAAGGCTGATTTTCTTAGGATTTCCTGTGTTTTTAAAATTATAAGAAGTAATGTTACTGATTTTTGTTGCTTTAAATAATTATGTTCATTTTATTTTATTATTAAGAAAATAATAATAATAATAAAAATAAATATTGTTTTGGATGTTTATATGTTTATTTTTGCTCTAAACATCTAAATTGTTATCTCGGACTAAGTACGAATATAATGAGTGCCAAAAAACGTGTGTGTGTCAGCTTCGACGCCCTACTGTAGTTCAAACCATAATGTTGCTGCAATTAGGGCTTGCAATCCGGATAACCGGATAACCATATTATCCGGATATCCGGTCATTTTTCAAATCCGGATAGGAGGCACTTCATTATCCGGATAATATGGATAATTCGAATATCAGATATTAATGCACACATGTGGTGTGGAGCAAACATTTATCTGTATAAGGTGGGTTTACATACAAAAATTGCTTTCATATTTCATACAATTAAAGTGAAAATAAATATTTTTACGTTTGTTGTCAGAGAATTGAGATTTCAACAACGTCAAAAATCCACCTAGTTATGAGATTTTCCTTACATTTAATCATTGACTCGTCTAAATTTCACTCAAATATCAATTCTCAGACAACAAACGTAAAAATATTTATTTTCACTTTAATTGTATGAAATATGAAAGTAATTTTTAATACTTTAAAGTATGGCACACAAATTACAACGTCAAAAATCCACCCAACTGTGAGGAACAAGATTTATAATAGCTTTTAAGTACGACGGTCATACCAAAAGAAATTTGATACACAAAAATTATAAACTGTATTCTTTCTTATGACTATCCATTTTTTCGAAGTATACTCACATTTACGAAGTAACTCGGAAGAAGTCCGTGGCGATAGGACGCGTCTAAGCAGTGCCGCACGCATAACCAGTGTACCAAGACCTCTTACCATACGGCGTTTGCACGAACGACCAGCGTCTAAGGCCGGTGGACGCCTTGGCTGGATTGACCAGTCACCGAGACCCGCGGCTTATGGTGACAAGTACAGGCGACCGGTGTCTCGCACGACTGGTTCTTGTGGATTTTTAGCAATATTTAAGTGATTAAGTGAATATTAAGTAAAATTAAATATGCCTATTGTTATTGGATGTTGATCAGTGCGATGGTGCGACAGTGCAACTAGCTAAATAATAGAAAAAACGATTGTGAAACAATAATCAATAGTGGCTGGATCGTTTTAGTGCTGTGCCGAATTAAGTAGGTATTCTTTGACCCTATTAATTAATCGGCGAGTGTTGATACACGGCGTCTGCTGCTGCGGCTGCGTCTGCACTTCATTATATCGTCGGCTGTAGGTCTAATTGGCGTAACTGACAAAATACGCAAAATGAGTTGAGTATACAGTTTTGTTCAGAATTTTCCGCTCTTTCGAATGGTATTATTGAAAAATTTCTAGCTTTAAAAAAATGTCCCTTACTCTAATTTTTTTCAAGGGGTTCTTGTCGGATCAGCCTCACAAAAACAATGTATCTGAAAAAATATTAAATATAGCAACAAAAAATGGTGTATTTACCGCCGCCAACCCACTTTGAATAAGGTAAGGATCTTTTCAATCAACGAATTACCCTTACATGGTTAATTATCGAAGAAAAACATAGTAAAACTTGCCTTACACTAATGTCTCAGTTATTAAAAAAAATACGCATCGCTTTTACATCAAACCGACTGCAAGTGTTTCGAAATATTTGTCCTTTACGCCGATTTGCATTACCATACTTTAAGCAGTGCTAACGTTACACAAATTTGATTCGAATTATATTTGAGTTTATTGTCTGTTACGCTAATTTGATGCGAATTGTATTTAGTTTCATTTAACGTTAAACCAATTTGATTGTGAAACTAGTGAATATTTTATCCGTTACCTTTATTTACAAGCACATCATACTTCATAACACAAGATAAGAGCGGACGTGCTTACATTATTGTTATTCTTTTCTATCCCACAACGTCTTTTGAGTGTGATAGAGAGGATGCGACACACAGCACACGGGCATCAAAACAAAGCTCCGTAATTCGTTAAGCTCAGTGCACGTTCACCTGTCGTTTGGTTTATTAACTACAACCTACCTTCTTACGACATCATGCACGGAAAAAAATAACTTAACGATATCTAAATATTTTTTCTGTGTTCGTTATCGTTAAGACCTTTCTGATGAAACAATAGGTATTAAACAAAATAAAAATAAACAAAACGGGGGCGAAGCCTCGGACAACAGCAAGTCAATATAAGAACGTTACTTGTGTGTACAGATTTATAGTGCAAAAATATCGGTCACCGGAACACTCGATGGATGATCACATTGATAGAATTGTAATTAATGTTAATGAAAGCACTGACGAATCTAACGATAATATGTCTGACTGTGACTCAGATTATGAAATGGAAAATTTTGAAAATATCGATCCAAATAATCCAGTAGATAAAATAACAATGTAAAGTACCTATAAGTATACTAACGGGCCTAGTATGAAAACCTTCATGTCGTTTGCATCCCTCTCAAATGCATAATTTACTTACATACAAATTTTCATAGTAGCCCCATAAGTAGATGTTGTTTTTAAGTAGGCAGGTATTGAGTTTTATTCTTGTAAACATTTCCCAATAAGCTTAATTTTGTTGTATACTTACTTTGTTTTAAAGTGAAGATAAAATGCTTTGATTATAATTTGTTTATAATTATACTTATTATAATTATACTTATTATTATTATACTTATTATTATTATACTTATTATTATTATACTTATGACAATAGAATATTCGCGGGTGGAAGGGCCTTGTGCAAGGTCCGTCCGGATCGCTACCACCATCTTACTCGCTAATCCTGTCGCTAAGCAGCAGTGCTTGCACTACTGTGTTCCAGTGTGGAGAGTAAGACAGCCGGGGAAATTAGGTACGGGCACAAGAGGCATTTCATCTAAGTCCTCTAGGTTGGCAACGCATCTGCAATCTCTCCGGGGTTGCGGGTGTCTATGGGCAGTGGTGATCGCTTACCATCAGGTGACCCACTTGCTCGTTTTCCTTCCTATTCACATAAAAAAAATAGAACTGTATTTTCGAAGTTACTGAAGGTGTTGTAACATCTCTATATTATACAATAACATTTTTCACTTTGACATCACTTCATCACTACATAGTATAATACAAAGTCGCTTTCTCTGTCCCTATAAACCTATGTCCCTATGTCCCTATGTATGCTTAAATCTTTAAAATTATGCAACGGATTTTGATGCATTTTTTTTTTATAGATAGAGTGAATCAAACAGTAAAGTTCCATATTAATGGATATGAAAACGTCACTTATTTAATAAAATCATTGATTGACAGTTCGGGTGACATCGTATTCCAATTGAGATCAGTTTTCTACTTCGCTACATCTCACTACATCCGTATTGTTGATCAATAGATAGTAGGTAAAAAATATTTACCGCCAATGATGCGGTATGGGTAAATTATTTATACATAATATATTGTTTTATTTGATAACAATAAAAATAATAATAATTTTTTTTATTCCAATCAATAGAAGTCAACTCTTACAATATACAAACAATAATATTGCACGTAAGGGGCAAAAACAACCACACACACTCTTCCAAAACAATTTTATACGGCTTAAATGGTTTAAAAAACCAAAAAACAATTTAAAAATCGCTTTACACTAAAAGGGTGTACATCTTTTTTGTTCAGGAATCCCTTTATATTATTTTGTTTTCATGTTATTTTTTTCAACCATCGTCAAACACTACTTTGTATTTCATGCATTTTTTTCATAAACACTTATGCACCATTTTGTATTCAATGCTTTCTTTTCGTCAATCCCTGTACACTATTTTGTATTTCATGCATTTCTCCAACTAGTCCTTTACCCTGTTTTTGTCATTATTGTTGGTTCCAACGTAGAGGTCAATTCCACGTAAGGGGCAAGACTGCAAAATACTTGGCATGTAAGGGACGTTACTGTCGAAACAAATTGATGTAAGGGAAATCTAATTTCTAAAATAGCCGCAATACTTTAATAAATGTTACACATAAGGATAGAGCACTAAAATCTAAGATTATGTGTGAAATCCGATCTAAAAAAGATTCGTTATAAAAAAAGTTATGAGCCATTTACTCCGAAAAAAAACTTTGATTGGCTCTCCTGAAAAAACGTATTATATCAGTTACGCCAATTAGACCTACAGCCGACGATATCGTAAAACGGAGACATAATCATAGTAATACCTATCCTGTACGGTTAAGCATGAACGTGCAACACTCCCCCAAAAGCGACCAAGCCATGAGCGGCAGCGGATTTGCATCAAATCCGGAATTGAATGTGTTTACACGCGAACGCGAAGACAATTTTGTCAGTCAAAGAAAAAGAAAACAACCTGAGTCTGAACATGTTCGAAAAGCTGACTTTGACTCATTTCGTAACGAAATGATGTCCTTTTTGAAAGAATTTTCCAAATCCCAGAAAACAGAAACAGCTGAAATACAACAAAGCTGCAGTGAAATTAAGGACGAAATCAGAACACTGAAACTTGCAACTGAACATTTGAGCGAAAAATATGAAAAAGTACACCAGGAAATTACAGATCTTAAAACTGAAAATATAGAAATCAAGGACAAAATACAAAAACTAGAAGAAAACGTACATCTGCTACAAATTGCTAAACCAGAAACTGATTCCGAAGCTCCAGTTACACAGTGTCGCACCATACCGCCGAGCGCTTATCGCGAGGACATCATTACAGAATCATACGATAGATACCGGCGCTTGCACAACATTCTGGTGGCGGGTATAAATGAAATAAACAGTAAAGACATAGCGGAAAGGCAGCGTCATGATCTAGACACGGCTGTGAGCGTATGTAAAATGATCTACAAAGACTGCCCCACACCGACAAAAGTATTAAGACTGGGTAAATTCGATCCAAACAAATCTCGTCTTATCAAATTGTCATTCGAATCCACTGAGGCAGTAAGATATTTACTAAAGAATAAGTCAAAAATTACTGGTGACTTCCGCTTCTATAGTGATCAGACGACATGCCAAATGGAATTTATAAAAAACTTGAGGAATGAATTGCAGCTACGCACCGCAAATGGAGAATCTAATTTGACTATAAAATATGTAAGGGGCATACCGAAAATTATTACAAACATTGAATACGAAGCAAAAAACTTAATAGCAAACGATTAAGAAGTGTCTATGTCAGGAAGTTCTTATCAAATGAGTTATATAACGACGTAATGAACTGTGTACTGTATTGTTGGGTTCACTAAGGTTTGACCTAAAGGTTATTGACAAATGGTCATTTGACAAGCAGCGTTTCACCAAATTTAATGATCAGTTGGTAAACAAGACATTTGACAAAAGTATCATTTTATAAGGGGCAATAGCAAATGATCAATTGGCAAACACTACACTTGGTAAATGTATTAATTAATAAAATGTCAATTGATTTCCATTTCACCAAATAATATGTTTCGCATAATATTGTAAATTTCAAAATGTATCATAGGCGTGCACAGTTTTTTCGGACTGTCATAATCGGCTAGATTTCGCGGGAGCTTCCAGTACGCTGCGACGCGATGCTGGAATAACATCTCACCGCCTTTAAAAAAATTCTACTTCATTGACTGCTTTTAATACTAAATTAAAACTCCATTTTACTTATGGAACAAACTCCTTCGGTCTAGCCCGATTATGTCTGCCGGTAATAAATTGTCGTATTTTTGTTTGGTTCTCGCTGGCAAATGTTTAAATAAATAAATAAAGTGATGTATTCAGCTTTCGGGCTTCTTTTGAGTTGATTTGCTTAGGCTAAGTATATGTATTTTTTTTTTTGTGTTGTTTAAAGGATCCACTGAAAAACAGCGTCGTTGCACCTGGTGCTCCGACACATGCTGAGTTGGAATCCCATTTCAAAACAACAAACAATTTTGTTATTTATTAGGCATGGAACTCTTCTGAATGAAAACTGTAATTATACTGTTGTTGTTGTTGAGGAAATAAATATTTCTTTCTTTCTTTCTTTTCTTTCTATTCACCTTGAACATTTATACACCTCTCCATCCGCTTAAACCACTTCGAAAATGATTAAACTCTTCTTTGGACACCATCGCAATTTCAATCTGATAAGCAGCCAGGGCATATACTTTGCTTTCGAATCGCTATCCTCTTAATGTTTCTTTGATTTTTGGAAAGAGGTAAAAATCACAAGGTGCTAGGTCAGGGGAATACGGCGGGTGAGGCAGAATAGTGACGTTTTTTGAACCGAAAAAGTGAAGCGTTCTCGCAGACGTGTGCGGGGCGGCGTTGTGATGCCAGAGCAGATGCTGTTCTGGACTTTGGCCGCTTGTCACACCAAGCTGACAATA